>JAUTBT010084946.1:0-11958 GCA_032361225.1 Lepetodrilus schrolli | reverse complement strand
CCATCTGGAGTGCAAATTCTTGGACACTGACCATGACCTTGTTTACCCTAGCAATATCTGGAAAATGAATAGGCTTATCCCCCCCTCAAAATTTCAGCAAATGTGCTGCCGAGCACTATAGAATTAGACAGCAAATAAAAAATATATTGTATGCACCATATATTTACTATGATTTTTTTCTGCAAGTGCTAAATAGTGATAAACAAAGAAGGAAATTAATTGTGGTCTGACGCCTTATATCGCGCAGTCACCAGAACTATGCAGTGTATTACTTACGAGTTACTCCCCTTTGCTATCTGATAAGAAAGGGAAGTAACTCGAGGAAAGGGTTGTGTGCTAGTCCATAAAGAAGCAAAATATTACTACAGCTAATTGCCTTGGCATCTTATAACGAGCGCAGCAGTATAATGACAGGGATAGAAATTAACACTCGCCCGCTTGCCCGGGCTATTTCTCCCAATGCTAAATATCACTATTTGTATCACTATTCTGGCTAGGAAGTTTTATCGGTAAGTCTATTTCTGTAATTACCGCAAAAACAGTCATCAAAATTGATATATATTTTTCGGATGCGAAATTGAGGCCTATTATGTCTGTGAACTATGTAATACATTTTGCAACTGCCACGAAAACTTCATCCTTTTCCTCGGTCCAGAAGTCCAGAGACGACGTGGTCGTGGAGGCTGCCATTTTAAAGTCACATGAAGCAGAGAATGGATTTGATTGGACGAGCACAAATATATCTCGCAGAGATACCAAATCGACTGGGCAGTGTGTAGCAGACTAGCGTAAACTACTGTGACAGACCGGGCAGTTGTAAACCGCGCCACGGAATATCAAACATGTTTGATTTTGGAAATCGTCTCCATACAACTAAGGGAGATAACTGATATCAAATAGCGTAAACACTAGCTTGAAATTTACGCTTTTGCAGAATCTTGAATGTATTCTCACAATTTAAACGTATACACAATATTTTCAAACTACTGTCATAATAAATACGTCTATAGAAAACCACCTATGTTGTGAATTACCCTACCGATTAAACAAAATGTTTACACATGACGAGTCCATACACCATACGCATATCCGGAATACTAATTATGTTGATTTTACGTATTTCTCAGTGTTTTTATATCAATTTAAATAAATAGAAGTCGTGTTTCATTATTGAATAACGTGTGCACCCACCTATATGTACGGATCAGGGATTTTTATCCGTAAAGTATGAAGAGTGCTAGGCATCTATTTAACGATAAAAGGGATACAACAGAATTATATAGTCACTATATGGTTAACAACTTAACATTAGCTTGTATTCGTTCGATTTAGGTTGTATAATACAAACCGGGTTACATGTAATAATTTAATGTGAAATTAGGGTGAAACAGCAATCACTGATGTTCGGAGGCCATTAGTCGTTGATAATAATATATACTAGTTTGAACATTGTGGGTGTGCATCTGAAAAATATGAATTTGGACAAAATATGCGTAAAATATGTTTTATAACATGCGTTTGTGTAATGAAAAGGTTCAAACAAGTTCATTATTATGTTCTACGAAGTGTAGGCTATCTGTTAACACCAATATCGTGTTCATATCTTGATTAGTTGCTGAGGTCTACTAGATTGAACAGTGTTGGGATACATCTCAAAATACAAAAGTTGACAAAATATGCATAAATTATGTTAAATAACATATATTTATGTAATCAAAAGTACTTAGTTATATTCTACAAGGTGTACTCTACCTGTCAACATTAATATCATGTTCATATCATGACATTAACAACTGTTGTATTTGTCAAAATTGGTATTTTTTAGATGCACCACACCATGTTTAAACTAGCATAACTCGGTAGCTAATCATGATATTTACACGATATTGGTATTAACAGATAGTCTACATTTTGTAGAACATAATAAAGAACTAGTTTGAACATTTTCAATAAACAACTATTTGTTATAGAACATATTGTACGCATATTTCGTCAAAATTGGTATTTTGAGATCCCCACCATTTTAAAACTAGTATACATCAGAGACTAATCACGATATGAACACGATATTGGTGTTAAGAGATAGACGACACTTCATTGAATATAATTAACATACGTAATGAAATTTTTTATATCATAAGTTGTTAGAGAATTAGTTGATAGTAATTTAGTTAGGTTGGAAAATGCTATTTTGACAATTTGATGGTTGTTAAATATGTATTAGCTACTGTTAACAGATCGTAATTAAGCAGCTATTGGTCTATAACTATGCCATATAGATGACTATAATATAATAATACAAGACGTCTTCATAATGATCGATTCCAATATTATTTGTTAATTTATGACCACAAACTTGATATATACCCCCATATAAACCCCCATAAATAATTTCCCCTAATCCGATTCTCCTAAATTTTTTTTAGTAGACCACGAATGTTTACTTTATTAAAAACAATTAATACTATTTCTGTTGCAATTTTTCCAGAGTTTGGCCATTTTGGGGACTAATTTGACTGGACTATACCAGCTTACGGCTAATAGTCATGCCGTTTCGTGCAGCTCGCTAAAATCTACTAATACACAAGCTGCTAAAATACATCTCAAAATACTTCACAATAATAGCTGTAGCAAGTTCCTTTTCTACCAATCCAATTCTTTTTCATTATAAAGATTGCAAATAAGACAACTATATATTCCCAATAATGTATCAAATTTGGGCTTTTTATCTCTATATAATATAGGCCTGGGCAAGGATTTTCAACAGAAAAATGGTACTTTTATCCATGGTCAACTGCCATTATTATTAAAACGAACATGAGTGTATACCTAATCGTGTGGTCTATGCTTACACAAAGTCTCAGCGGGATATCTATGTCATAACTCAGTCTACACTCGTTTACAATAGTGCATGTATACCGCTATTATAACGCCAGCGCGACACTCGCCCTATATAATTACGCTGCAGCGCGTCGGTGAGAAATGGACTTCGTGTGACTGAAATTCGCGTGACTGTATCTTTCCAAATGTATTACATTCCAAGGATCATTGCTTGTGCTGTTGTCGCCAATTAATGATACCCTCATCCTTTGCCAATTCAGCAAGATGTATTAAATGAGGTTTCTAAGCTAGAGTTAAACATGGATCGTTGGGAGTTTGAAATGCTATCAACAGTAGATGAAGATGATGAATTACGTTTATTGAATTTGTACATGTTGGAAAACTTGATCCATCTCTGTGATATCGGCTTAAACTGGTGAGCATTACATTACAGCAGATGTCGACATTCATGTACAGCTATTGACATATCCAGCAATTTATTTATTAATGAATTCATATCCTGAATTTTAAGTGAATTTAACACAGATGGATCACAATGGAATAAATACAGTAGACCATGTGTTACTAATAAAGTAACTATTTTAAAGGCATACAATCACAGATTAAGTTGTCATTTTGGACCTATTTAAGTTAAAAATGCAAAGTACACGCACTTGGCATACATATAATCACTTTTGTACCTCCAAATATCTTTTTACAGCAGCAAGATAGGTAAAATTCCATTGCAGTTTACATTTCCGGTAAAACCGAATAATCAGTTGGTAATGTACAGTAATATCTAAAATTTCTATAGTCTAATAGACTAAGGGTGATAACTCTAATAATTGAACATGGTCAAAATTACCTTTCATGGCCACTGGGACCAATAAAGATACATAACTATAAATAATTTTTTAAATAATAAAAAATGATAATAGAAAATTAGTGGGATATGCCTAAAATGTAGCTGGTTACCAAATATACTTGTATAGACACATCATGAAATATGTAAACAAACCCGTGATTGTATGCCTTTAAATAATATTCTTATGCGGCTGACTTATAAGTTAATGTTGACTGTAAAGACCGTCGACAACAGACATTTCGGAGCAAGGAGTATAGCAAGGCAGGATCACTTTATTTTCAAGTTATGATCTTCCTCTCTGCTCCTATTCTTCATATGCAGAAAACTCTATATATCCACAATGGATATGTTTACAACAATTAATACATTCTGGGATGTGAACATAATTAGCTGGCAACAGCATAACAGTTCAAAAATAATAAATACATTTTACATGTTACAGTGACATAATCAATATGGAAATCATGGAGCCTGCCATCCTCAAGACAGACTGACTGCTCATACAATACATCTGACCCAGGACAATATCCTTATCAAGAAGTCTGTTCTGAAGACAGCACAATGCTGTTTTTTCTAAAGATATTCTATAAAAATACTGAGCAATTAAATGTTGAAAAAACGACCTAACTCATAATCTCACACACGTTGCCGTGCCAATATAAACAAAGACGAGTAGCTCTTTGATTGGCTCAATATATGACCTTTAAAAAATCATTCATCCTGACATTGTAGAATAAAAATGTATAATAATCATAATGTATTTTTATAATGTGCCAGATCCACCTTTAAGGGCATACATTATTGAATAGTGTCCCTTTCTAGCAGTGTCAAGGGCCAGTTATGTATGTGGAGGCAGTGGGCCTGTGTTTCAGAGGATGTGAGCGAACATACAATTGAGACATGTGATGATTACTTAAAACTTCAGGTTTCCTATTGACGGGAGGTCGGGCAGTTTGATGTCCTTTATCTTCTGTGGAATGTTCATCTCCTTCACCGCCGATACCGCTCTGGCGGGTGCCGCTGCAATGCCCGCCTGAAACACCATGGTTACATGCTACACATGGGAAAACATGGCTGACATTCACCAAAGATTCCTGAGAAAACAAAGCCAACTTTCACACATTCACACACACACACACACCACACACACACACACACACACCACACACACACACACACACACACACACACACACACACACATATTACTTTGTCAAAGGGAATTATGTGTTTCAAAACTCTGTTATTTTCGTTATCAGTGGGACCATTCATTTTTATACAAATTTAACTATTGCAAGACAACTGTTATAGTATATAATTATAAAACAATGTAGTATATTACTACATGGTAAATATAGTATTTAATTCTTATAGTAAGAAACGTTCAAGTGGTTCATTGACGACGCTCCAATGAAATTAATTTTATGGAAATCAATGATTTCTCCCTAGTGTATTGCGTCTCTCCCTAGTGTATCACGTCTCTAATCACATCCGCGAGAGACCTGCTTTCAAGGCATATGGGTAAACATGGTTGACATTCATTTAACCCTCTCCATGCTGGAGGCAACCAGAGATGCCCTGAAGAGCTGTGTCTGTGTCTAATCCAGCAGGGAGAGGGTTAAAGGTGATATGATTATTTATTTGAAAAAGTATAGATATTTTTTACTTAAATATATAATATTGTCGAATTCCTTTACCTCCTGTTTTTCTAGTTTATTCTGTTCTTCTATCCGTGTAAGTATTTCTGTCATATTGGTCTCCAGCACCATGCCACCCATGACCAGCTCTGCCAGAATGTAATGAACCTGTGAACAGTACACCACGGACAAAGGGAGATAACTTATTGTGTTTGTAAAAATGTGATAAACATAATCCTCCTCTGTGAATCGTACCCTACAAATGCACATATTGTTATTATTATTATTATTCTGAGATAATATTTCACAAATTGTTGCTATATTAATGTGGAAAAAAAACAAAAGGTGAAATAGCAATGAAAAATATTCCCTTCAGAAGGTTTTACTGAAAGTGTCCAAGGGGAGACTACCATAGCAAGACATGAATACCACCTCACCTCGACTAGCAATATTTGGTAATTTAGGACAACTATTACAAACCAGCATGTGTATCTATTCTCTGCAAAATATACAAAATAATACTAATTAATGGTTGTAATTGTATCACGATAATGCAACTACATAACCAGATCGAATTATCGAATTTCTCTTTAACTTCTACACACAGATGATCATTAGGGTTGACTGTTACCTTATCAACGTGGAAGATGAGGTCAAGCTCACAGACATTTTCAAAGCACTTGTCCAGCGTTTCTACAAACACCTAAAAATGACACTACAAAAATTAATTCATCTGATAAATTTACCACCACTACACATGTACTTACTTCATAGCATAATATTTTGAGTAAATATAATATATTCTTCACAATAAAATATACCATTACTATTCTGTCATGCCCACATAGTATGATAGTGATGGCAAAGAAGTGTGACTGCCATATTGACCACCTTCTGCTAGAGGCAACTGAGTGAGTGAATTTTTGTTTTACGTCACAGCGGGAATCTTTCACCCATACGTGACAGTGAACTAATTAACTATGCAATAAAATGGGTTAAAATGAAAAGTTTGATTAAAAGTGAATATATGATTGAATAAATGGAATAATGAAATTGAATAGGATTAAATATTGTGAATATAATAGAATGAAGAATATAGTCGTGAAAGATTAAAACTTATGATATAAACCAATTTCTTTTAAAAATGATAAGATGAGATGCCCAGGAACCTGGGTGAAGAGATGTCTGAGACTTGGCGAGGAATAAAACCCGGCACGCCGAGTTGAAAAGTCCACACAGTCAAGCAAGATGTGCTTGATCGTGAGGTTCTCGTCGCACCCAACGCACCGAGGTTTATCCTCGCCCTTTAAAATGTAAGAATGGGTGAAAAAGGTAACTGGCGACATCCTTTAGAAAAGATTGTTATTAATCAAGCTGGGAGAGGGTCATCAAGCCAATACCACTAAAGTTTAACAAACCTGAATCAAGTCGAGGATTCCCAGTTCGCTCTCCGAGGAATCCACACAGAAGACGAAGTAGAGAGTAGCGTAATGTCTGTAGATAAGTTTGTAGTCGGCGCCCCCGATCAGCCTGTCGTGAAGGCAATGAAAGTGTGATTAATAGTGCCAACAGTACTGTGGTCATAGTAATTACATGTAATTACATTACAAGTAGGAAGAGATTGAACACATAGTATAAACACATATAATACACATGACTTAGCCATCATGACCATGATATTTCTACGATACAATGGCTAAGTTATTGATTTTACAACACTTCATAATTGTAGTTGACGTGTAACATTTAATAAAAATGTATCATATATCATGTATATGATAATGATTCAGATTCAGCGGGAAATTACAACAAATCAACGATCCTGGGCCAGAATGATTTGTACCAAGTAAATAAATATGCTGGATATAATTACACCTGTGTATAGTCGGCAAACATTAAATATGGACATATTAAGTGGAATAAATGACAACCACAGCTTAAGATGGATGTAGAAGAAGAAAAAATAAAGCTGTGTACATGCTGACACCACTTCCCATCCGAATTGGGGAATTCGATTTGATTCAAAGTGATTTGAGAACATACATTCACACTGTCTTTCAAACCGGTTTGAAATAGTTCATACGTAAGCCACCTTCACGTGAAAACAGTTTCAAGGCGAAATCACAAGCACTTTTCCTCTCTTCCTCTCCTTTTCGCATTCTCCTACATCTCCCCCCCCCCTCTCTCTCTCTCGCTCCCTACATCCCTACATCTCACACACACATATACACATACATACACACATATACACATACATACACACACACAACATTGTATCTGAGCGGTAATAATATTATATCCCCACTAGAATTATGATGACCATATATACTCACACAATTTGGTTGGTGTATTCCAAATCAGTTGTCATTTGTATGGTTGTCATTTATTCCACTTAATATGTCCATATTTAAGGTTTCACAACCTTTACTATGCACAGGTGTAATTATATATGGCATATTTATTTGGTACAAATCATTCTGGCTCGGGATTGTAGATTAGTTGTAATTTCCTGTTCAATCCGAATCGACTGTCAAACCGGATTACGGGTAAAATGTGGTGTGAGTAAACTGGTTTGAGAGTGGTTTGAAATGCCTTTGGTGTGAAGAGTTAATTCGGATCGAGTCATTCAAGTCGGTTTAAGGACGTTTCCAACCAGTTAAAGACGCGAGTGTGAACACGATACAAGAGTAATGTGTGCACTTATGAAAGTGTTTGTGAATGAGTACTTATTTGATATTGTATTTTACTATTTCTAATGTTCCATACTGTACAGTACTGTGCCCTACTGTACCATAAGTAGCTAATCGCACAAATATTGCCATTAAAGACAATTGACTTGTACAATTATAATTGATAATGATTAAAATTTATACGAGTATCAATTTCTTACGTTCCTCCCTCCAAAAAATTGCACACATTGTCATCACGCTTTGACAACAGGTGGAATGTCTCACGCACTATCTGTTGTTGTACATCTTCAGGCTGAAACCACAATTTTGTCATATTTGTGACAGATATTCCATTTTTAAGCATGCTATATGATTAGTCATGAGAAAGGAAAGGGGACATTGTGTTATCCATAATTAGTTATTAATATTTGATGCCACCAACTAGAAATGCACATGTACCAAAATAATTACAACATAAAACAGAGCAAAATAACTGATAGAATGATTTAGGTTACTATAGATCATCATAACCTGGCCCCCGTTCCACAGAACAATTGTAGCGCTATGAGAGTCGTAACTATTAGCAACTCCATGTTAACATACAGGAGTTACGACTCTCTTAGCGCTACAATTGTTCTGTCGAACGATCCTCTGTATCTTTAAGCATGGTCAGTAACAGGATAAACTCAATGTATATCACATATAATCTCAACTGGATATACAACGTTTTGCCCCATGTATGTTGCACCCCACAGTCATTTCACCCCCACCTGTGCCTTTTCACCCCCACCTAATTTTTTAGATGTGTTTCGCCCCCACTTCATTTTTTATGGAGATGCATTTCATTTGCTGGAAGTCTCCTTTGAATCGGAAGTGTCATAAATATCATACTTTGTTATCATATCAATCATATTGGAGGTGTTGTACTTCTATATACTACTTGTATGTGAACTGTTCACATACTTGATGAAATGTTTTATAAAAAATAAACAAAATACTTTTGACTGAAAGTCTGTACTTTTCTCACAATTTTGCCAACATCTAAGAGACAAATATTTTGGAAGAGAAATATGACATGAATATAGGTGATACTTGCGAATTGCGTAATGTAGGTAAAATCAAATTGTCTCTTTTTTTCTGGAACACCGCATATGAATTATTCCAGATTAATGCAATGTAGCATCGATAGCAACCACATAGCATCAGGTGCATTTTGTTTTACCACGAAAGAATATATAAAATAGTGGGGGGTGAAAACGATACACTAAAAATTACATTGGGGGAGAAAACGACATGGAAAAACTATTGGTGGGGGCGAAACGGTCATGGAGTGGGGGCGTAATCACTGGGGGTGCAACATACTGGGGGCGAAATGTCTGGCACCCATCTGCACCCCCCCATTTCTTTCTCCCCCCCCCCCTCTCTCTCGTAGTGAATGAAGAATTTAATTATCATTATCTCTGGGCAAGGGGGGTTGGGGTGATTATCAGATTAAGCTTAGCTGCCTATGCAGACTCTTCTTTCAAAGAATCAAACAGATGAGCTTGTGGGAGATCTACACGCAGTTCTTACTTTGTAATGTCATTGACATTGTCAACATGTACTCACATAATGCTGATAAAATCTAGACATTCGTGGTTTTCCATGATTGTTGAACACTAGAATAGCTTTGATCATTTTCAGCTAACTAAATATCACGCAAACAAGATAAAAAAAGAAAAGAAAGCCAACAAACATTAGCTATCCATCATAAATGTACAAGTTGGCAGTGGATCATACTTCCGGGAGAAAGAAGGTAGATAACTCTTGGTCTTACTCGTGACTTGGATGTATAATACATTGCAAGTTACAGGACTGAATAATTATTATAAAATGCTTGTAAATGTCATTGAAGATATATTTTGTTTCGATTTTTGTTTAAATATTGATTAAAAACATGTTTGTAAAAAGAAAAATAACCAAAAAGAATAACAAGAACCAAAAACAAATTAACATAAGCCTAGATCTAGACTTGAAAGATATTTAATTCCGCCGCAGTATCTCAGTGACATGGACTACCAGTTCCAAGGCGATATAATAATTATTTATCTGAATAAAAACAAATATAACTTACCTGCAACTAGATCTAGTAGTGACGAATTGTGATTATGTGTCAACTTTCAAATATATCCTTACTAATAACGATTGTCACTTTCTAATACCAATCGAGTTACGATTATATTTGGTACCCGGTGGTGTGATAGAGTTTGTAAACTGGTGAATACACCCTGGAAACACATAACGTTATTACAACGTTGTAATAACGTTATAACGTTGTGTGTTTGCCGGGTACTTGTGTACTTCGTTAGTGTTATGTTTAACGCACTTCTGCCATATGGGTAATGCATATTTTCAAATTATCAATTCTTACCATTTTAGGCACCATTGCAAAATCCAGCATTCGCTTGTTACATATACCAAATTAGTATCTACCGATAGAATACTTCGCAATGTCACAAAAACACTTGATTAATATATTTACGAAATATATATAATGTGAAGACACTTGTAATATGTCCTTTTATTCAGTAAAACATGACAAGTAATAACAAATAGTTTAGGGCAACCACTTTTAATAAGAGTTTTGTTTTAAATCCCACAAACTTAATTTTATATTGCACCTGCATACTTTTAGTTACCAGGGTGATTTTCGAGGGTGTACGGGTTTTTCTCAACTTATCAAATCGATGGCCTCATCGCATACTAGTATTTTAGATAATGTATGATACACATAGTTCATATAACAAACACTGTATTTTATGTAATTAATTCCTGGGATCTTCATGTCCTGAGTCGTAAATCTATTCTTTCCTTAGTGTTCAAATAATAATTTCGTTAAATACAGGAAGGAACGAAGACTATACACACCTTTGATTAGGTCAATATTCAATTATAAATATATATTTTTGAAGTGCTGAGTAAGAAATGCGGCTATGCTTTGTATGGCCTCAAGGAAACTATTACACTTGCTTTTAGATATAACCATACTTATTGAACTGTATGTGTATCAATATCCAGCTTGGACAAACATAACAAACTCTATATGGCTTGGAGAAATGGAATGAACTGCCTCTTCCAACGTAAAACCATCCAATGAATCCATGGTCAGCTGTTACAAGAACAATATACTGTTGGATGGGTTCATAATACATATACTGTCAGTGAAACAGAAGATTCCTCCGACGAGACATCATAGGTTATCACTGATTACAACAGATATGTCATTCAGAGAGTCGGGGATATCAGCCTAGCTACGCAACATTCCTGCAGGAGAGTATTAAAAAGCATCACTGTCAGGTTTGCCTGGGGTACGTATTATATATGGTATTTTACACAGTATTTCATGATCGTGATAATGTGTTTGTGGAGGGATGAGCCCACAGCAATATGTTTCTACATTAATATCTCGCGAACTAATTGGCTATGCATGTTTTTCTGCGGTATTTTACACATATACATATGTATTCGACAACCCTATTAAAAATTGCAAGCCTTGCAAAATGTTGTCCTTGGTGTTTCTATAAATGAATTGAACATTTGGCTTTTATAATTTAAATGGTTGTCCATGGTTATTGCACTAATTTCATATACTGCATGTCAACATGATCAGGGAATGTATACTTCTCCTATAGCCTAAATCTTAATTTCTAAGACGGCAAAACTTACGTATGATGAAGAACAAAGACTGTAATTAGCCAACTGTAAGTAAAATATTGATCTCCAGAGGGTGAAGTTTATATTTTATTTAATGCTAAAGTAGACTCGAAACGGTACTCGATACTCGATACTCGATTCACCAATCAGATTTGAAAGAAACTTACAAATATGGAATGGGATGTAGCTGTGGAAAATAATGTTTGAATAGAACCATGAAAATTATGAATATAAATAATTTCTGACCCCCCCCCCCCCCCCAAAAAAAATAATAA
>JAUTBT010084945.1:0-11958 GCA_032361225.1 Lepetodrilus schrolli | reverse complement strand
CAGCAGGCTAGATGAGGACGACAGCAGGCTAGATGAGTACTACAGCAGGCTAGATGAGTACTACAGCAGGTTAGATGAGTACTACAGCAGGTTAGATGAGTACTACAGCAGGTTAGATGAGTACTACAGCAGGCTAGATGAGTACTACAGCAGGCTAGATGAGTAGTACGGCAGCAGGCTAGATGAGTACTACAGCAGGCTAGATGAATACTACAGCAGGCTAGATGAGTACGACAGCAGGCTAGATGAGTACGACAGCAGGAATACTACAGCAGGCTAGATGAGTACGACAGCAGGCTAGATGAGTACGACAGCAGGCTAGATGAGTACGACAGCAGGCTAGATGAGTGAGTACTACAGCAGGCTAGATGAGTACGACAGCAGGTTAGATGAGTTCTACAGCAGGCTAGATGAATACTACAGCAGGCTAGATGAGTATAGATGAGTACTACAGCAGGCTAGATGAGTATTACAGCAGGCTATATGAGTACTACAGCAGGCTAGATAAGTACTACAGAAGGCTAGATGAGTACTACAGCAGGCTAGATAAGTACTACAGAAGGCTAGATGAGTACTACAGCAGGCTAGATGAGTATAGATGAGTACTACAGCAGGCTAGATGAGTACTAATACAGCAGGCTAGAGGGCAATAGTTGAAATTGTAAGATTTGCATCTTAATGAAAGACAATAATTAGTACATCAAGACGATGTTTTCAACAGGTGGCGAGGGAAAATTGGGGAAGGTCACTGATATACGTGGTTGGGACTCGGAGTCAAGTCGGAGTGTGGCACACGTCACATGGTCCTCGGGGTCCACCAACGTGTACCGTGTGGGACACAAGGGCAAGGTGGACCTGAAATACACGCAGCCTGCTGTTGGCATCCAGTACTACAAGGACCTGCTCCCTGTGTTAGGTAAGGACCTGTGAATTGTTGACAATGACAGGTCTGTGATGGCTAAAGAATATTTGGCGAAATGATCGGCACTATTTAAAAAAAAAAATCTGCAATAGTCTCAGGACTGATGTAGCAGATATTGCATGTAAACAGTTACAAATAACATGCAAATTCTATCTGTAGGTCAGATATTTTCTGGTAAAGATATTAATTTTTATATTCCCAAATTAATGAGGGTCAGATTGAGAATTGTCTTGATTTAGAGTTCCAGAAAAATAACATTGATCATCGGTATGTCAATTTGACAATTGTGTTTCTGTTTGCAGGAGAGTTTGTAGAGATGGCTGGACCGAGTGTGGTGTGTTCGTTTAAGGTCAGCGACAAAGTTCGATGTGACCTTGACATGGAGATTCTGAAGCAGATGCAGGAAGGTCACGGAGGGTGGAACCCTAGGATGGCAGAGGTGATCACAGCGATTGTGTCCTTGTTGTGCTTCCATACTTGCTGTGGTCTGAGTAATGCCAGTCATTATTAACCACTGCTTTTCTGTAATATGGACCCAGAATTATCAACATTTGCATTTACTCAAACTTATCGTACAATATTCAACAAGCTTATTTTGATGACTTTACAATTGAATGCATAATAACACATGTAAGGCTCTGAATATATACTGCTATGTCTACAGTATACATTAAGTTGAATCATGCATATATAAGTGTGGAAGTGAAATTTTGTGATAATTAGCTCATAGGTGATCATTGGAGTTTAGTAATTACATTTTTCTTGATTTTAGCAGTAAATAGGATTAATCAAGGAATGTTCATCTCATGCTTAGCCTGCTAGATTAGTTTGATAGGCTATGTATCACATCCAACTAAAATGAAGGCCATTATTAGCCATATTATCATTACAGTGTGTAATTTCTCAACAATGCCATTCTGTTTGTCAGTATATCGGTAGGGTTGGCACTGTCCATCGAATCACTGACCGCGGGGATGTACGCGTCCAGTACGAGGGCTGCAGTAACCGTTGGACGTTCCACCCCAGCGCGCTGACCAAGGTCCACATGTTTGGCCAGGACGACGTGGTGAAGATCTCGGAGAACCTACAGCAGATCCGGGAGTGGCAGAAGGACCACGGGGAGTGGACTGACAGCATGAAGACTGTACGTCAAGTCTTTTTTGGGGGTTAAATTGGGGTTAGAGATTCCTTCAAGATTCTTTCACTTTTATCACAGCTTGTCAGTTTTGGGCAGGAGGAAACCTGCAAGATCTGTAGCACTGAATGTTGCAGTAGACCTGTGAGAACCGGTCGGTACTGACAGAACAAGGATGAAGACTGCATTGCCACAGTACAGGTAGCGCATCCTATCAATATCATGTCAGAATGGTAACTTTCGTGAGCATTGATGCCAGGCTCCCAGGGTGAGATTTGAACCTGGAACCTTTGGCTCTGAAGTCCAACATTCTACCATTTTGCTACGTACCTCTAGTAAACGGGTGTCAACTTGATGATGTATACGAGATGGGAGGCTTTCATGGTCAAGATCAGGCAACGAGATTATGATATTTTCTTAGTAGGATTGAATGCTCAAGGACAAGTTTTATATGGTGACTTGCGAATGAAAATATATTCAAAGTTTCATAACCTCGGGGCCAGAAATAATAAAGCAGCAGTTAAACAACTAATTGAACAAAGGTCCTAATAATGATAACATATTGATCATATTGTAAAACCTGAGAAATCCTAAATGTTCACCAGTCCTCATGATACCATAAGAATTTAGCATTTTCGCTCGGTCTAAAGGAGTATGGCCAAATTTTACTGCTGATAAAGCGACAGGAGAGTGGAGAACTAATGGAATACAAACCAAAGCTGTTATTTATGTTATTATGTTTTAATGTTATTAATCAGCCATAGGAATAATGTACTGAGCTATTTCAAATGGAGAATTCCTGGTGTGTAACTACTCGGTTGTACAACATATCGCAATTTGGGTGAAACATTCTCGCAGTGACTTTAAACTTCCAACCACTTGCTAGGCAATACAACTCCTTTTGTACACATGATTAATTACTATTTTACTGGTGTTTATTGACAGTACATACGATATTTTTCAGACTCTGGGTAAACTAGGCCGAGTGCTGAAGGTATACGGAGACGGAGATCTGCGGGTCAACGTGGACGGACAGACGTGGACGTTCAACCCTCTGTGTTGTCAGCTGATGCCACACGGCGCTCAGGAGATGAACAACACAATGGGCAGTCACAGAGAGCGACCGGAAACAATGCGTGAGTCCACGGCTTGCGTGGCCGAGTCCATTTTCTTTAGTGCAATTTCATGTTCAGGCTGAAGTTTTATGTAGTGATTAGTGAATGAAACTTTGAATTGAGCATGAAATGGTACTTAAGGAAGTGTAATCTATTTTCATAGAAATGAAAGAACACTGGAGAAAAATGTCCTTGTACAAATAAAGATGTCCAGTAAGGAATTAGCTTAGTTCAGTTTTCTAATGATCCCTGGCATGAGCTACCTAAGACTTGACTCGTTCAGCAGTCTCCTTCACAGTGTGCGTTTGACTGATCCTGCTCACCTGTTTACAGCCACGTTGATGACAGCGTTGCTAGAACAGCTGGTGGAGATGCGCAGCACCCCAGGGATGGAGACCGGCCCCGATCGTCTGGTAAGGGAGGCAGCACAGGGTCACGTAGACATCGTCAAAGAAATCATCAGCAAGTTCCCAGATAAGGTGGGTATTGGAGCAGACCTAGGATCAAATCACTCACTCTTGCAAACCTCTCTTGGTTGAGCATCACTGGAATTATCTCTCATTTATGTTATGATCCTGTAATGCTGAAGAATGTCCTAGAGTCTGGGGTCTGGTGTAGAGCACAGCACTTGGAAGAGAATTGCTAATGTCTCGGGCACCCTTTCATGAAGCTGTTGTCTGTAATGTTCGACTATAGCGGTTTCGTATCTACAGTATCGTTCTTGCTGATCACTACAGGAGCATTATGGTCTCTTGGTGGGTATCTTGGTGGGGCCCTGGATCCTGTTTCACAGGACAATCATTGCACTACAAGAGTCATAATTTTCTACGATTGTTGTGCTGAATAGAGTCCAGCTTGTTTGTTACAAATACAAAATGGGGTATTATTTGCAGAGGTACTGCGATTTTGAAAGTGCTCACTTTCATTATATCTGCAGGAGCACATTGTCAGTGGTGTATGTGTATATTTGTCAGTGGTGTATGTGTATATTTGTCAGTGGAGTATGCATATTTGTCAGAGGTGTATGTGTATTTGTCAGGTGGACCAGAAGAGTTCAGGTAAGACGGCCCTGCAGGTCGCCAGTCACCAGGGTCACAAGGACATCGTATCACTGCTGCTGTCGGCCAATGCCAGTCTAGAACTACAGGACGAGGACGGGGACACTGCCTTGCACTACTCAGCATTCGGGTAGGATACCTGTGCTGTCAATACATACAAGATACAACACAATGTGCTAAACTGCCCTCTGCATTCACCGAAGCTTTAAGCTGCAACAGGGGGCGGGTGGTAGCGCAGTGGTAAAATGATGGACCAACGTTTCCAGGTTCAAATCCTGCCCCGGGGGCCGGGCATCAATGTTCGCGATATTGATAGGATGTGCTGTCTGTAGAGTGGCAATGCAGTTATCATCCTTGGCCTTGTCAGTACCAGCTGATGCTTGCAGGTTTACTGCAACATTCAGTGCTACGGATGTTTCACAAGCCGTGATATAAGAGGAAAAAAACAACCTGCTACATACATCTTCATGAGTATAAAATTGATAGTAACTAGTAGCATCCTATTTATTGCCCCATATGTAAAGCCCCATATTTAAGTGCTGTGAATTGATTCAATCCACATATTCCCAGCATGCATTCACTAATACTGTAGAACCAGGGAATACGGTGTAATGCTTAATGTTCTAGGAACCAGCCTGAAGTGATGGAATTGTTACTACAGAAGAGGGCAGATAAAAATGCGCTGAACAACGGAGGCTGTAGCACGCTGCACGTGGCAGTCAATAAGCAACACGTGCAGTGTGTGGCCGTCCTACTTAGGGACAAATGTAATGTAAATATACAGGTGAGGACAGACTGTATTATAGCAGTATTATTATTGAGGACACAGTTACCGGTTGTAAATTGACTTACTGTAAATCAGGAAATTAATGCGAGCAGGATATTAATGCGAACAATGCGATAGGCGTATGGCCGCATTTAATTCCTACGCATTATGGAAAATAATGAAAGGTAGGTCCGGGAAAAAACATGAAAAGATGCCTGGTCGATCGCATTTAATTGTCACATTTGTCTAAAAGCTTGAGGTCGCATTAAATTAGTGACGAATTAATTTCCTGATTTACAGTACATAACCTGTTAGCCTTTATCATCACAATCCTAATAAAGGTACACTGCCTTAGGAAATATCAAATGTAAAATATGATCTATACCTTACATGTTCGGTTAGCGGATGTTACACAACAAATATGATATTATGTTTTTTGATATTTTCATTTTAAATGTATTGGGGGAAGGGCAGTAGATGTGAGAGTAGCACTCGTGTACTACCCTCATTTCATTATCATCAATGCACTTGGATGCATTATGCTATTGCCCGCACTGTTCTGCATATGAACAGGAATCTGTTGTGATTTCAGGATGCTTACGGAGACACAGCCTTGCACGACACCATTGGTAAAGAAAGCCGCGAGATCATAGATGCACTTGTAAATTTTCCTGGCATCGATTTCACGCTTAGAAATAAACGAGGCTTCAATGTGCTTCATCATGCAGCACTCAAAGGAAATAATATGTAAGTGTGAAATTTTATGATAACTTACAATTTGGAATTGATGATTTGAAATTTCAAGAATGTATTTAAGATTTCAAGCATATCTTAAATGTAATTATTAGACTTTCAAGAATAACCATTGTTGTGTACTGATGCTATTTTTCTGAATGTTTGATTCAGAGCCACAGAGACGATATTGGTGAAATGTCGCCAGATTGTAGATATAAAGAAAGATGACGGCTTCTCATCATTGCACTTGGCAGCTTTAAATGGACATAAAGATGTCGCCAGAACATTACTGAATGTGGTAAGATAAGATCATCACTGGAACACAATCCATCCAGAACACACTAAGATTCTCCTAATAAGGTTGCATTTGGGTGAAAGATTTCCACCGTGATGTTAGACAACAAATCACTCTCTTCATATGAGAGCATGATTGAAAGGTGGCTATCAAATGAAAGTTGATTTTGTTTTTGTTTCTCCTACCAAAATTCCCAATGCTTATTAAGTATCCTGAATATTATTAGTCTTTTACTATAAATTATCATTATTAATAATAGTGCTCCCAAAACTGAGCTTTTGTAACTGATATTGTCCCTTATCTCGCATCTCTATTTCAAGTATTATTATTCTATCCTCTTGAGACCCAGGCCCAGTGCCTCCTAAACATACACTACTAGTAGCATATCAAAGAACAGTCACTTAGTCTTGGTATCGAGGAGGCATCATGCTGGAACTGTAACCTCTGCTGACACTGTGACTTCTGCTGCAGGGTCGCGCTGACCTGGAGATCCGGAACAACCGACAGCAGACGCCACTGTTACTGGCAGTGTCACAAGGTCACACCGCCCTCATTGAGCTGCTGGTTACTCAGGGTGCCAACGTCAACGTAGCAGACGAGGACGGCGACACATGTCTCCACCTGGCCTTGATGCGGCAGACGGTGGCCACGGAGAAAGAGAGTTCCCCAACGTTAGATGCTGTAAGCCAGATCTTGAGCAAGGATGTGTTGAAATTGGTTTATTTTAAGAAAATGTTTTTAAAAGGATTTGTGCAGATGCTGATTCCAATTGTAGATGAAGGTTAATAAAATTGATTGTTGAATAGGTGAATGATTCCCATAGAAATGTTGAGCAATAAATCAATTGTTAATATTCTGTTATCTATTTATTATTAGCAACAATATTCTTGTCACAACAGCAGTTGATGGAACAAATTATGTACATACTAACCTCCAATAGTTTCTAATATTTTGCTTATATCGTATTTATTAAAATCACAATTGAATATGAAGAAAAAACAGGGTTGTGATCAGTATACCTGCACCTGGTTTTCAGATTCGAACCCAGCTTGGCATGACGGATGAGGAGGAGCAGACAGGGGCGGCCATCGCGTGCTACCTGGCACAACAGGGCGCAAACTTGCTGTTCCAGAACCACCAGCACAAGACGCCGCTTGACATCATCAGCGACACCCGTGTGGAGGAGGCCGTCAAGCAGTTCGCCACAGCATAGTCAGTATACACAATTATTGTGTTCAGGTGTAGTCAGCATGACATCTTGTTGCTAGATGCCAGCTTTCAGTTGATAATTTCGCTGAACATGGTTTATTTTCGGCTCTTCTCCAACAGATCAACAGCAGCAGACTTTGTCATTTGTTTGCACCAATTTGCAAATTTGTACCGTAGGTTTAGGTTTGTCCTTGGCTTTTTTGTTGTTTTTTTGTTGTAAATTCTCAAATTCGATCTGTATTTGTAAAATTATTTATATAGTTGATGTTACTGTCATGTTGCTTGTTACTGTCCACTTGAGGTTACTTTCTCTCACCTTAATGTTACTGTCATGCCTTTTTGTTACTCTGCCCTTGATGTTACTGTGACACTACTCTCGACTTTCAGTGTTGCTGGCAACAGTAACGAGCTGCCCGTGTCGCTGGATGGCGAGGAGCGGCCCGAGTGCGAGGTGTGTTGTGCGGAGACGGCGTCCGTCACGTTTCTGCCGTGTGGTCACGTGATCGTCTGTATGGAGTGCTGTATAAAGATGAAGCGATGTCTCAAGTGCAAAGTCCCCATTGAATTGAAACGTGGACCAGGTACAATGTGGCAGAGCTACGCAAACACATCTTCCTTTTTTCACATTGCAGGGGAGACAACTCTCAGTGCTGCTTTCATGATCACAAAAGAATGATTATTTTATTAATTCAAACCGAAAATTTGTAACCATAGACAGATTCCTTCTTGGAGTATAGTCACTGTGTATGGGTGAAAGATTCCTCCAGCAAAGGTTAAGCAATAAATCACTGACTCTTTGGGTATAATGTCAGACATTTAAAGATTATTTATCTATTTTTTTTCTCAGATGGCAACCCGGTGGGTATTCGTCCAAACGTCAGTCGGCCTTCCATTGTAGAAGCTGATGCTGTGTTGTTGAAGAAAAAGCTGCAGGAAATGGAAGACTCGCTGATGTGCCCAGTGTGTATGGAGAGAAAGAAAGACACAGTTTTCTTGTGTGGCCACGCTTTGTGTGGACAATGTTCTAATGCCCTAAAGCTTTGTCCTATATGTCGAAAGACCATCCTGAAGAAAATTCCCTTGTATCAATGAAAGCCCATCGTGAAGAAAATTTCCCCGTATCAATAAAAGTCCATCATGAAGAAATTTCCCTGTATCAATGAACGCCCATCATGAAGAAAAATTCCACTGTATCGATAAAAGCTCATTGTGAAGAAAATTCCCCTGTATAAATGAGACAATCCTGAATATTATCTCCCCCTGTATCAGTAGTGAAAGCTGCAGGATTTTAGAAACCTCACAAAATGCTCCCCCACCCAAAAAAAGTTCTGTTGAGAATCTCAAAGTATATCCAAGAAACCATGCCATAGTTCTTAGAAAACGTTTTGATGCATTTGCTTACAAGTTGATTTGTTCAGTACATTAGATCACCAATTGTTCTTACAAAAATTAACTATTGATACTTTAGGGAGTTTAAATACTTAGATGAACTACCCCTTCGAAGCATTATAGTGTGACATTTTGAAATGTTAATGTTGAAAAATTCTCATCATTTATCTATATGACATTAAGCATGTACAGTAGACATTGGCCTAAAAACGTTTGAGCAAATTTTGCATTTTGATGTCTCTGATTTCCATTTTAATGTAATCTTGAAAGGAATTGCTGTAATAATCTCGCATCCACAGGTTTTCTTTCTTCAAATTTGGCTAGGGTGTTAAGTTGTTTGGAAGTGCATTTGAGCCCTGCACTTGGAAGTGTGGACTAATATGGCAGCATTTATTGTTGGGACATTGAGTGGGCATTCTACTAAAGTTACAAATTTTCCCGGATTGATCTTGACCGACGCAATATACAAGTTGCAACTGAAAAAAATAATTCAGTTGAACTCGAGTTGTAATGATAATTTACAATACATGAATTTGTCTCTTCATAGGAGTATTAACTCCTGTAGGTGATATTTTAATTGTAGAATGTTTCTGA
The DNA here is from genome assembly GCA_032361225.1 of Lepetodrilus schrolli. Taxonomy (NCBI): domain Eukaryota; kingdom Metazoa; phylum Mollusca; class Gastropoda; order Lepetellida; family Lepetodrilidae; genus Lepetodrilus; species Lepetodrilus schrolli. The sequence continues at coordinate 2,740 of JAUTBT010084945.1, read as the reverse complement.
TTATGGTTACTAGTTAAGCTTATCTGCCAAAGGCTTATTGCTATCAGATTACACTGTTGTGTTCAATGTTATATTGGTTATATAAGTATATCGACCATGGCATTTGCATAGGTTTCATAACACGCAAATTAGTATGAAAGTAGTTTATCTTCAATATGCAGAAAATATCGTTTCATATTTGACCAGGCATCTTACATCCCTTCAGAATACTTTCGACTTTTCGTATTTTAATATAGGTAGTTGTCATCCTGTTACTATACTATCATCCATCAGCCCTGACAATCCCAGTAGAAGTACCTGTGTGTCTGGTTGCTATAGCTGCTCGAGAAGGCTGCAGTTGAATATTCATGTGAAATTTCTCGTTCATCAGTCATCATTGGGAATATTTGCCATCTGTTGATTATGTTTTGTGACATGTCACATGATATTATGAAAACTTTGTTCTTGCAAATTTTGATTTGTTGCTTAGCAAGAATCTTGACAATGCTGTCATGGAAGGGGAATGTTTAACATGCCTGGTCAAGTATGAGATTTATTTTAAGATGCCTGGTCAAGCATGAGATTTATTTTAAGATGCCCGGTCAAGTATGAAATTTATTTTCCTACTAGTGTTATTTTACTAGAACAATAGTCTTCTCTGGTTGTGAAGTAGACGATGAAGCTAATGTTGGTAAATATATTATTGATAGGTTTAATGATTTTCATGTAATCGACTGGATGCTATCTGGTTGTTTATAATCTAGAGACATTAGGATAATTGTTGTTCCATGCTCCATTTGATATTCATCTTGTGTGGCCAAGTCCATTCATTTTAAAACTTAAGCTATCTTCATAATCAGAGAATAGTAGTTGTTGAAATCAAATTTAATTTTGTAGCATATGCAAGTTAGTAATGAAAATTTGACAACCTCATGTCTCTAATAAGACATGGTCATTTCTTCACACTAAACCCCATATTATACTTCCTGCAAACCTATTCTTCCTTCAAAATAGTATTTTCTTATGAAGTTTATCTGTTTCAATGCTTTTCTAAATAGTTATCAAATGGAACATGGAATGGTGCTTGTCTTGCTGACATAATATATGTCCACACAGAGAGCGTATCATCATTTTCATCACTACTATGTATATTTACACCATAATGACTTTCTTGTGATATGAGCCCCCGGTCCACAGATGTATCTTCACAAGGCTTGGGTGGTGCTATACCATCTCTACTATACCCGTCTCTTTATTGTTTGGTTTGCATTAAAATGGTGCAAATAACTGATCCAGTTTGATACAAGACCTGTGAATATAGACATTTTGAATCGCAAAGGTCCACTTGTACAGTTGGCCTTTCTAGTCCTGTGTTAAGTAAATTTAAAGTTCAAAGTTCACCAAGAGACTACCATATTCACACACAAATATATCAGAATTGTCACATGTTCACGTCCATACAAAATTAACCCCACAGGCATTGAAGCTCGCTTGACAGTTCTATGCAAATGGTGTGATTTTTGTCTGATCGCACAGGAACAATGTAGCTCAAGATTCCTCTAGCCTTCCCTGTTGACCATTAGAGACTTTCTCTAATGGTCAGCAGGGAAGGGTAGAGAAATCTCGCGCTAAAGAACAATGGTGTGATATAGCCTGATCACAAAAGTACAGTGGAGTGGTATTGCGTATTGCGAGTGATATTGTCTGATCACAAAAATCTTCACATCCTAGTTTTATCACATTAATTGTTACATCATAAACTATAATTGATGACCTTAAACTGTAATTGATGAACTTTTACCATTTTTAACCTGTACCTACAGTGTATATATGGACAAATATAATTATAGATGTATAAGATAAGTGACAGCCATGTCGGTGTTACGATTTCCTTGCTTTGAGCAAATTTTGAGTGCAATCATGTACACAGTAGGCAGCTCAATGTTACCAGGAGAGATGGCCTGGAGACGGCCTAGAGACGATTGGCCCATTCAATGCAGCGAGCTGAATATTCTTACGATAACTTATGGAGTTGGGAGTCGGACTATAAAGCGTGAGGAGGGAGTTTACGCAGAACATGTTTCTCCACCTTTGTGAATATTTGATATGTACTTGTATATTACAGTAGTGTAGATATTGTCTGCTTGCTCCCTTACTAACAGTGTCAAGATGTGCATTTATTTTAATTGATATCATCATTATCATCACCACCATCCTCACCTTCTTCATCATTATCATCATCAACATAATCATCATCATTGTCAGTCCCTCGGAAATCTATTTTGTATTTGACAATACATGTATCTATCCAATTATACGTAGATGGGAAGCTCACTTGTGGTACGTGGCTTTCCTAAAACTGTTTATTTAATTACAGATTAAGTCGAAGATGACATTATCCATTATTCATCCTCAGTGTATACTATATTGTCAATTTTGCATGTTTCTTTGTGGCTATTTGTACGAGATGGAGTGTAAGAAAAACACAAGGGACACGTGTGATGTTGGCCATTATTCACAAGACATCGTAGGCATTAGTTTTCTGATAAATTCGTGAAGAATCATGATTTGGAGATTGGCAATCATAAAATATAAAAATGACACATAGTGCTTGCATGAATAGAAATTAATAAATATTAAAAAGAAAAGTTTCGGTACATTTGCCGTAGATGCCGAGATCACAGGCTGGCCCGTATCCCCATTTGTGAACAAAGGCTTCGAAAACTTCACTGGAGAAAAGTGGGGATGGGGGGGGGGGGGG
>JAUTBT010084944.1:0-11959 GCA_032361225.1 Lepetodrilus schrolli | reverse complement strand
CATCCATAGCGCTGAATGTTGTAGTAAACCTGCAAGCATCGGCTGGTACTGACAAGACCAAGGATGATAACTGCATTGCCACGCTACAGACATCGCATCCTACACTCTACAGACATCGCATCCTATCAATATCGCATCAGAAAGGTAACTTTCGCGAACATTGATGCCGGGGCCCCGGGGTGGGATTTGAACCTGGAGCCTTTGGCTCCGAAGTCCAACTGTTCTACCACTGCACTACCACCCGCCCCTCAATACCTTTGTGAATGAGAGTCTACCTGAGAAGATTGAGAAGATTCTTTTTAACCTTTTTTTCCCCTGGAGTCAACTGCAGATGCCCTATAGAGAAAAGATGATGATTTAACCGGCCAAGGAAAATGTTATTTAGCCATCTGAGGAAAACATTACACTCTGCCATATGGTTGTTCATCTGATGGTGGGTTGGACTTACCAACTGTATGTTCTGAGTTTGAATCCTGTCACAATAATCATCGAGATATTTTATCACCATGACAGATTACCCATATTGCTACCATAATCCTGGCACAATATCTATATGTTGCCACAACAACCATTATCTATATGTTGCCACAACAACCATTACACATTTTTCAAGTGTCGCCATAAAAACTTGAAATATCTGATAATGACACATTACCCAAATGTTGCCACAATAACTGTGAAACAATATAAAAATGTTGCCACAACAATCATGACATATTTCACAAGTGTTGCCACAATAATTTAAAACATTTTCTAACTGTGAAATGTTACCTAAATGTTGGCATGATAACCATGGCACATAATAATAATAATAATAATAATAATAATAATAATAGGACACTAATTCCATGCATAATTCATGCTCAAATAGCACAAAATAATACATAAAAGATCTTCTATTTGTTACCATAATAACTATGACAGATCTTCCCAGGAATTCAATGATATAATCATTGTGACACATTTTCCATGTGTTGCCACAACAACACTGCCATATTACCCACATATCCATGCTGCACCCCCCCCCCCTTCATGAAATCTCGACCTAACATCACCCAGGGGAAGCAGGTGCAGCACACAATGTCAGGCAACATGCAATGCACATGCATCACGTGCACAGCATGCACTTTCCACGTCACCTGTGCCACACAAAATGTAGGCAGGCTCTGAGAGACAAAGCCACTGCATAAACCATCACAGACAAGGACGGGGCAATTTTATACAGACTCTACTCTCATTTACTCCAGTCAATGGCAGTTTTATAGGTGAGGAAATCAGAATCTGGGCTCAATCATTGGAAGAATTCTCAGTTTAATTAAGTTTCTGCATAATTTTACAAAATGTAATTCGGGAAAATGAGAAATGTACATTGACCTGATTGGTACATTTTCCTGATTGGTATAGTTTCATTGTGTAGGAATCACTTGACTATATTCTTCATCGTTGTGTGTAAAATGTGGTTTTGTGAAACAATATCTATATTTTGTAGCCTGGATAAATTATCACATTTAAAAGCAGTAGTGGTGTATATGACAAGCATCGTTCTATAGGGCATCCTTTTTTTTAGGTTAATTTTACCAAGGGGAGATAACAAGTCGAGGTTTGTTATTTGTACACACAGTTGGAAACAGAGATAAAGAGTTTTTATTTCCAACTGGAATATAAAAATGGATATTAAATTTTTTTTAAACAAAAATAATAAAATCATCAAAAAAAAAACAAACCACAAAGACAAAGTAAGTTCTGTATGAGCATTAATTAACCCTTTCACTGCTATATTAATTACAATCACGACTCTATTGGGAATCCTTAGTTGCCCCCAGTGGGCAGAAGGTTAATACTGTCCACGACCCTCGTCTCGACCAGCGGCCTTCAATTACATCATCGCCCAGTCTCAGGCTGTCACAGCGGGACACCTCGTCAAATGAATTCTGTTGCCATGGTTACACTCGAGACGTCATCGCTGGTGACAATGGATAATTATGCATGATAATGAGCAGAGACATGCTTGAAAGTAGGACGCATTCGAGTGGAAAAATCACACCCCTCGGGGAGTGATTTCGGGATTAACATCGGCGGGCTGACTGAAACGTGTTGCGTTCATTTGGGTGATTGAGACAACTCTGAGCCCTTCGTCTTTATGTCAACACAAGTTAATGTTTTGCTTCATTTGCTTTTCAGATTGAACGTACAACGTCGCCCAGCCATTTGTTACCAAACCTAATGACTCAACGGAGAGGGTGCATGTTTTTCACTTGAGTGAATCCCTCCCTCGTCCTCTTCCTCTTCCTCTCCCTCCCCTTCTCCCTCCCTGTGCTCAGTAATACATGTTTGACAACTTAATGAAGGAGCAAAGACTGAATAAAAAACATTGTTGAATGAAGCCCAATCACAATTTTGGAAAAACTTAATTGGGAGTTGAAAAGCTGGCATGCATTCAATTTTGTTCCCAATTTCTGTCGTTTTCAGCTCCACTATGAGATCAGAGATGTCTTGTTCTTAATCCAGGTTCCCTCTGTGCAGATGACAGGCTTTTAAACATTCAAAATTGACATTTTGAGACGAGAATAATCATGAGATTTTGAGATCTGTATCCTTAGTCCCTCAAGAAATAATTACTGGTTTACCCACAGTTGAAAGTAAATAGAAATAAGCCTAGTATTCTAAAAGTAGATGCTATTAAAATATGATATGATTCTGAAGATATAAACCTATATGGTTAACATGGTATGTGATCGTGAATGGCTAAGCAATATTACCAGCCTGAAGTGAACCGATATACTGCCAGAGGAACTATTCTAACTTGTTGTTAGTGAAACAATGTTATACATTTGGAATTATACAATGCCATTCTTTGAAAACTCAGACTGTAAAATTATATTTCCTTATACACAATGTAACCAACTTTCAAGTAAATTGTCCATAGAACATTTTCAAAAAGTAAACAAAGATCTGTCAAGTCAGGTCTTCAATCTGAAAACACCAAAATGTGATAACATTTAAAAGTAAGTTTTACCGATGTTTTAAGGAATGTATGTAGGACCTATAAGCGAAATTTCAGTTTTTGAAGTTCAGTTGTGTTTACAGACTGTGCCCTAAAAGCCACATTATTATTATTATTATTATTATTATGATTATTATTATTATTATTATTATTATTAAACCTTGTTTGTATATGGCCACTGTATTGGATGAAAGATTCTCATTTTATTCACGATTCTTGCTTCTCCACCACTGTATCTCTGGTACATTGATCTTCTGATTCATCTCCTAGTCACATTGACCTCACAAGTCTGACCATGTTGATTGACAGTTCTCTACATTCACAGTTCAACCTTGTGGACACAAACTTGATCCAAATTCATAGCAAAGTCTGAATCTCAAATCTAATTAAATCCACCAGTGGGGAGAGTTGACCTGTCTTATCTAACAAGCCGAAGCTGAATGTTTTATCAGATTAAAAATCACAAATATTTGCCTGTCCAAGAATTTGACAATTATTTCAATTATCAAATGTTTGGAACATTCTCTAATTCCCTTGTCATACTTTTTTCCGTTCCCGTGACCCTGTGTAACTTCCAGGCCATGGTTGAATTGGCTGGGCCAAAAAGCAAATTGTAAATTGAATCAATTTGTTTGCTGCAAAGTTGGTAAACATGTCTTCCTGTGTGCCTATTTACTATTAATTTTCCTTTCTTCCTTTCTTTTGCTGAGTTTAGGCCAGAATATTATTGGTGTTGTCAACAACAGCTCTTCATCAAATGGCAGGACTTTCTGCTAACCTTACTGGTGCAAATATTTGCATCTTAATAGATGTAGTCACAATGACATCAGTGGGATGATGCATGACAATGTAATGGCTTGACACATGACAATACACTGCCATGACACATGACAATACACTGATATGACACATGACAATACACTGATATGACACTACACTGCCATGACACATGACAATACACTGCCACAATATATGGCAATACACTGCCATGATATATGGCAATACACTGATATGACACATGACAATACACTGATATGACACTACACTGCCATGACCCATGACAATACACTGCCACTCATGGCAATACACTGCCATGACACATGACAATACACTGACATGACACATGATAATACACTGACATGACACATGAGAATGCACTGCCATGACACATGACAATATACTGCCATGACACATGGCAATACACTGTCATGACAGATGGCACACCATTGGCAAAATGTATGAAAAGACTGGCATTATGCATGACATTACAGGAAATACCAGAGATAATCGATGAAGAATAGTAGCATCTATATCAATACACAGCTTGTTTCAGGTAATGAATTTGCTTGCTAATACAATGGGAAATGTCAAGTAAAACAACTTCTCATTTCTTCAACTATGTTACCCAACATTTAGCCTCACTCAAAACTCAACCCTGAGCAAATGCCAATACATTAATAAACACAATTCTACACAAACACACAACCCTACTTCAATTCACAACCCTACTTCAATTCACAACCCTACACAAAACCCTACTTAAATTCACAACCCTTCAACAACACAAAATCCTATTCAAAATTACCATCACCCACCTGCAAACAATCCTTTAGAAAGAGACAATCATACACAACCACAACCACACCTCCCTACATTATCACACAACTCCAATGCCCAGCCCTACAGCAACTTACCAATTAAGCCAACCCAACACAACCTTTTTTAATACAACATTGCAGCAGCAGGCAACCAATTTTAAATACAGTTAAGACATACCAGACCTTGTCCACCACACCTCTAATACCAGCCATCTATTGGACAGCACTTGATATACTTGATATCACATCAAGCATTGTGTTTTTTCTAATCTAATATATGGCCAATACTTTCTACTCCCAGCTGAAGCAAGAATAAAAACTAACCCTTTCAATTGGCATCAGTTGAATAAAATTTCCTTTCAAGTCAAAACCAAAGTTTAAAAAAACCTTCTGTAAACTCTGGCACTTAGCTGAATAAAGGATTAGATGCGAGTCTTGTGTCGAGTTTTGTGTCGAGTCTTGTGTCGGGTCTTGTGTCGGGAGCAAAAAGAGTGATGTAACTGGAACTCCGACAACCACAACCAGTTTTATATTGATAGATCATTGCTTTTAAATGGCTGACAAGATTAGATTAATTTTAGACTCAAGTACTGACTACTCAAAGTGAGACAGGAGATAAAAAAAAAAAAAAGGGCAACGCTATCAGATTTCAGGGTAATGGTAAGTGAGGGGTCGATGTGTTTCGCTGTATGTGCACGTGATCATTCCCCCCATAGTGTCACGTTGATCGTCTCCGTGATCATTCCCCCCATAGTGTCACGTTGATCGTCTCCGATGGTGTCAAGGTGTGTGTGGGCGTAGGAGGGTTAAGTATTGAGTGTACTGGTGTAGGAGGGTTAACTACCTACATATTGGTGGTTGTCCAATGGCTAGACTTTGACCGGAACAGTAACAGTTGAGTGTAGGAGGGTTAAACATGAAGTGTAGTATGGTTAAGTACCTACATGTACATTGTGGTCTTGTGGTGGTCTACCAATGGTTAATGCTGACAGGAAACATTAATAGTTGGGGGAGGGTTAAACATTAAATGCGCTGGTGTAGGAGGGTTAAGTACATACATGTTTGTGGTGGCCCCTCAATAGCTGGCTTACGCTGACAGGAACAGTAACGTTGTGCAATCTTTGAAAATAAATGCCACACATATTGAATTAGACAGCCTGGTGCCACTAATTTTATGAATTTCTTTCACTAATCTTCCTCTAATTATACACCAAGAGGAACAAGTTTTAAATTAGATGGTGTCATATTTCAGAGATTAACTTTCAGTTTATTTTCCATTTTAATGATGTTTATATCACATCCTGACTGTGTCTGACTGTGTCTCGTAAAGATTGTGTGTCTGTTTCATATTGACATCATGTTGACATTTCATTTTAAATACAAGTTGCTTTATTGCACATTGATAAGGTAAGACAGAAACCAATAAATGATTCAAAAGTTGTTGAATGTCACAGGTTTTATGTTTGTCAGGTTGTTACCTCCTAATAGCAGAGATCTTCATGAATAATTCTGTGTCGCCAAATGCAAAATTAGGTCGCCATGGCTCCCAAATTAGTCGCTAAATTGAGCCCTGATAATAATAAGATGCGTATTTATTTTGCGCCAAATCTGTGCTCTAAACCTTGCTCATAGTGCTACATTATTACCCCAGTAAATGGATCAATATGCACTCATTTCACCTTCTCAACTCCCTGGGGAGTATATGACCTAACCTGCCAGTTAAGGCACTAGAATTCCATCTCATCCTACCATATTACTTTAGTAATTTGGAGGAACATTTGTTTTATTTATTCTTTAGATTTTAACCTTTGCAATATTTTAAAAACATTTACATCCAACAACATTGACAAGAACATTAGGACAATCAAAAGCCAGTATTGTATTGTCACAATCAATATTAATGTTGTACAGCAAGTTCTTCCTGACACATATTGCTAGTGCCAATTCCACATATTTTAACTGTTTACAAACCAGAGCTAGTTTATTCGTCAGAAAAGGATTGGATGAATAAACTACATGCATGTCTAAATAACAAAAATAATCAAACTGCTTTGTACAGGAGAGATCTGGCCCCGAGATTACGAAACGTTTTTGAGTACGAACTCATGCTCAACTCAAGGTTTTATTCACAAATCACCATATAAAAGTTGAGAATGAGCATGAAATCCTACTCAAAGGTTTTGTAATCTCGGGGCCTGAACAAAGTGACATAACTGTGAGGTAGGCTGCACTCAAACATTATGATGAACCTGTATAGCAATCCTGTCACAACCCGTATAGCAATCCTGTCACAAACCGTATAGCAATCCTGTCACAACCCGTATAGCAATCCTGTCACAAACCATATAGCAATCCTGTCACAACCTGTATAGCAATCCTGTCACAACCCGTATAGCAATCCTGTCACAACCCGTATAGCAATCCTGTCACAACCCGTATAGCAATCCTTAGCAATCCTGTCAACCCGTATAGCAATCCTGTCACAACCCGTATAGCAATCCTGTCACAAACTGTATAGCAATCCTGTCGCAGCCCGTATAGCAATCCTGTCACAACCCATATAGCAATCCTGTCACAACCCGTATAGCAATCCTGTCACAACCCGTATAGCAATCCTGTCACAAACTGTATAGCAATCCTGTCGCAACCCGCATAGCAATCCTGTCACAACCATCATTCAGAATCTGGAATCTGCAATTTCTGATACTTGGGATGTTATTGGTAGAATGTTCCCACATAAACTATTATAACACAGGTGTAGTTTGAGACTATGGATAGTCTAAATACAGGTGTGTAGTCTGAGGCTATGGGTAGTCTAAACACAGGGGTAGTCTGAGGCTATGGATAGTCAATACACAGGTGTTGTCTGATGCTATGGATAGTCAAAACACAGGTGTTGTCTGAGGCAATGGATAGTCTAAACACAGACGTAGTCTGAGGCTATGGATAGTCTAAACACAGGGGTAGTCTGAGGCTATGGATAGTATAAACACAGGGGTAGTCTGAGGCTATGGATAGTCTAAACACAGGGGTAGTCTGAGGCTATGGATAGTCTAAACACAGGTGTTACAGGTAATGTTGTCAACGCCTAGTACCAGACACCTTGTGATCAATATGGAAATGCTTCTCCACTCCAAGCCAAGGACCCGTTTCACGGAAGTAGCACAGCATTAAGAGGGTCGTAACTCCAATACATAGCACAGCATTAAGAGGGTCGTAACTCCTATACATTAACAAGGAGTTACGACTCTCGTAGAGCTACGATTATTCCCATGGAACGAGCACCTGGAGTTAACACAGAAACACATGATGATGACATCACGATTAGGCCAGCTACCACTTCTGGACATCATACAGACATCAAATGGAAAGAGATAAATTGCACGAATGTATACAACACCTATCTGGAGTGTTACGTCCTCCTGTGGATGTGCTGGTATTACAAACGCCGATTCTAACCATTTCAGTGCAGGCCTCTCCAAACAGACACTCATCACTGCCAGTCTCTCCAGACAGATACAAGAGTCTGCTCTTCACCAACTGTTGAGACGAGTCCTTAATGTCGACATTATCATAAGTGTGGACTTGTATGTCATTACGCGTTGTCGATTCTAAACTAATCGTGCAAGATTAAAGCTCTAGCCAGTGGGAATAGTACTCCCTCTTAATCGTATCTTTGTAGCTAATATAGGAAATATTTGTACATAAATACCTCTGAACCATTCATTGATTGTCCCTCTTTGTATCTAAACATATCATAAAGTTGTATTATATGTAATAAACAGAGTCTTTATGAATTCAGTGTGCAATCAATATAACGTTTCACGCAACTGTCAGCTGTCTTTCTGCATTATTATTATCTCCTTTGAAACGTGACCTTTCTGAAATGGATCTTGATTATGAGCGAGGATTTCAATGAAAACCTAACAGTGCAACATACATGTACACTTTTCCAACACGATGTTCCTATTAGAGGCCACCAAGAAGGGCGCTTTACACAGCAGATAGAATTCCATATAAATACCTTCGTAAAATTCTCTGCCGTTTTCTTGGTAATAAGCACAACATGTTTGAAATCTAAGATTGCCTAACTGGTGTTTTTCTAAGTACCAGAAGCACACATCGAGACTTATCAGGGGCCAGTCACCACTTCACATTTTTCTCTGGCTGTAGATCTTGTAGTGTCGGGGTATGTCAGACCTGATTTGTATTACATAGTGTCGGGTATGTCAGACCTGATTTGTATTACATAGTGTCAGGTATGTCAGACCTGATTTGTATAATGTATCAGATGTAGAGTAGAGACATTCAGTGAGGGGGGAGAGGAGGCGAGATGAGAAGACTTTGAGGTGAAATACCAGACATTATGGAGAAGATAGAAAGACATCAGAAATAATCCAGAGGAAAAACCAAAATATAAGAAATCCAGATCAATGAAATATGAAATGATATTGCCCAATTTCTTTTCTGAGTGATCAAAGTATGTATTTTTGAGTAATTTCAGTTTAGTTCTATTGTCTCTCTGCCTTTCTCTACAGATGCTGCATTTCCTATTTGCATTGTGCTACCTCAGTCTGCATTAGTTGTCTGTGTACAAAACAAACCTAACAAGTACCCCTATCTGAATAACACACACATTGTCAGTTAGTCCACCCCACCTTTTATCTGCCTCACTACCCTCTACCCTCATCCCACCCCCAACAAAAATGCTGTCCCATTCCTTTCTGCTAAATTGCACCATCTGCATAATATGCCAATATTTCTGCAATGCACCAACCACATCAAACCATCCATATACCCCTACCTTATGCCTTACCCTATGCCTGCCATATGCCTTCTCTATCACTCCCCACCCACATCCTACCCACATCCTACCCACACACCATTGTTCTCTCCACCTCATCCCACATAATTAAATACCCATCAAGAACAGCAGATAAATGAAAAGCCAGCTGAAATTGAACCTGAGTGATGACTAGTTAGTTAATCCTTCACACTCAGAACTGTTCCTTGAGACATTCACTTTCATTTCCTGGTGACAAATATTTGTCTTGTCTGCTGCTCTCAATGCTGGCTATTTGTCAGGGTCAGACAATGTTTAAGAATCGTTAACTCAATCTATGTTGAACCATTTAATTTGTGATTAGCCAACCCAAAGTTCAATTTCATTTCATAATGTGATGTTAGGAACAATACCAGGAAGAAAGGCAGGGTGTGATGATAAGTGAGCTACTGTCGGGATCCGATGAACGGACTTCGTCTGTTTGTGTTTTGTTGTGGGTTTTCTTTATCTTCAAAGTTAAATGTTGCTTTCTGCATTTTTTTCCCCCAAGATTTCATGGTGAGGCATCCTCTACTAATTCCTGAATCCTCCATCTCCACCCCCACACAAACTCACCTCACACACACACACACACACACACACATCTGCACTCACCCCACACATGCACACACACCAATGTGCACACAAACTATCTAAATGGTAGCACAAAATGATAGTACAACACATGATAGTACAACATGATAATACAACATGATGATATGACACATGACAGTACAACACATGATAGTATAACATGATAGTACAACACATATAGTACAACACATGATAGTACAACACATGATAGTACATGATGATACAACACATGACACATGACAGTACAACACATGATAGTACAACATGATAGTACAACACATGATAGTACAACACATGATAGTACAACAAGTCTGTATTTCTGTAATAATTCTGCATTTAACCTCCCCCAAACTGGTGACAACCAGAGATGCCCCATGCAGTATACCTACAGGAGTAAAGTTGTACATTGCCATGCATCAGAAGATTTATCTTCATGATCAGCTGATCTTGCAACTTGAAATCCGAATAAAAATAATTTCAATTCAAGCCGTTCACAGGGGATCGGATTAACACATATCAGAGATCTGCACGGTCACGGCTCAATTATAAATACCATGGCGGCCACATTCTGTCAGGCTCAGAAATCATTACGCTCATGCGATAGTAATTAACTATGACGGCATAATTAAAAAACATCTTTGATGGCCGTTTTCTGGGTATTATATTCTCAGTAACGATGCAAACACAGCTGCTAGAAGAACACAAGCTTTCTCAGGACGGCAATATTCTAATAATTGTTCCAGTTTAAATTACACAGAATTTTAAGGGATTATTTACTGGTGTTTTTGTAACAGACACAAGACTGTTATTAATGTAAGAGATACATGATATTTGACCTTAGTTGGATTATGTTTTTTCAAATTAGTTTAATTTGATCAATAACAGCATCAATGGTAATACCTGAAGAATGGGGAAAGACAAGAAATGTCTATGTAGAGAAAGTAAAGTAAAGTATCAATTTTCAACTTTTAACAAAAAACTTTCTTTGGCACAGCATTGCTCATGCTATAAAAGAAATGAAAATGCAACTACAAATGCCAATTCTTTCTTATGCCCATAATAACTAAAACTTTTCCATTTCCAACATTTATCATGTAATTTTTTCCCCATGTATTATGTTGAATTTTACATTGATAGAATCTTGGATTGTGAAGCAGGTTGAGGAATGGTACAGCAGTAGCAAAAACACCCAAATGGAAGGATAGCACAGCAGTAGTGTGATGGACAACAAAACTCCATGGTTCCAGTTTGAATCCCAATAATCATATTGGTATCTTCTTTCCACATGTAATATATTCTTGATTGCAAAGCAGTGATTTTGAGTGGATCTATGATGGTTACTTGAAATTTAAAAAACCCCAGCAGTTTACATATTCTCTGGGAGACATCATCTATGGGCAAGAAGTGTGCAGTGTTTACATACTCAGTCATCACCACTGATCTCTCTCCTTAAACAGAACCTCAAGGGTCTTCCAGAAACCTTGGTTGTTCCATGTTCCCCTCCTACTGACCTACTGCTTAAAACTGCAACTATTTGAACGCAAGACTCTTTTACATGCAAGATAAGCAGGTACTTGCATCAGTAAAATTTGTACCACTGCAATCATTGTGGAGCAGCTACCTGGGCAATGTTACCAACACGAAAACAACCAAGTGGACACACCCCATCCTGAGATGAACAGGTAGCCATCAGCAAAATGTATATGACAAAAACATGGCCACTGCAACCCTTGTGGATTATCTACATGCAGGGCCCTTCTGTATGGTTTTTTTTGTTTGTTTTTGTTTTGGTTGGGGTTTTAAGTCGCTTTCAAGATTCTTTCACTTATATCATGACTCGTCAGTTTAGGGCAGGAGGAAACCCGCAACATCAGTAGCGCTGAATGTTGCAGTAAACCTGCGAGCACTGGCTGGTACTGACAAGACCAAGGATGATAACTG
>JAUTBT010084943.1:0-11961 GCA_032361225.1 Lepetodrilus schrolli | reverse complement strand
GTCTGTCTAAACTGTCTGTCTAAACTGTCTGTCTGTCTAAACTGTTTGTCTAAACTGTCTGTCTGTCTAAACTGTCTGTCTAAACTGTTTGTCTAAACTGTCTGTCTGTCTAAACTGTCTGTCTAAACTGTCTGTCTAAACTGTCTGTCTGTCTAAACTGTCTGTCTGTCTAAACTGTCTGTCTAAACTGTTTGTCTGTCTAAACTGTCTGTCTAAACTGTCTGTCTAAACTATCTGTCTGTCTAAACTGTCTGTCTAAACTGTTTGTCTAAACTATCTGTCTGTCTAAACTGTCTGTCTGTCTAAACTGTTTGTCTAAACTATCTGTCTGTCTAAACTGTCTGTCTAAACTGTCTGTCTAAACTGTCTGTCTGTCTAAACTGTTTGTCTAAACTGTCTGTCTGTCTAAACTGTCTATCTAAACTGTCTGTCTAAACTGTCTGTCTGTCTAAACTGTCTGTCTAAACTGTTTGTCTGTCTAAACTGTCTGTCTAAAGCACATTCATACAGACAGATGCCAGCTTTATCCTATGTAGATATTGCTGGCTACAAAAGTACAACAATGCTTCCTATCGCTGTTGTCATTTTTTAAATTTAAATTGTTATTATTTATAAAGGGACTCGAACAGAATCATCCATTTGCAGAAAATGCAATGAATCGATGCTATTATACGATGAACAGCGAGTAAATTTTGTCCAAATGACATTTTATGGATAAATCTGCTGTTTTCAGGAACAGCTTGATTCTGGTTGTCAGGATGGAAAACTTACGATGCGGAGATTTTTAGCAAGACGACACTTGCTTGACAGACAGCTATCCTTACACTTGTTTAAAATAATATTGTTTTATTTTATTTTTCAGAATGGACATATATTTGTGAATATAGGTCTAGTAACATTCTCTCAGAATGAAGATCAGCTGGCGATGGTCCTGGGACATGAAATGGCACATGCTCTGCTTTCTCACGCGGTATGTTCATCACTCACGTGGTATGTTCATCACTCACGTGGTATGTACATCACTCACGTGGTATGTACATCATACACTAGGAATTAAAAGTTCTCATACTTCATTAGTGCCATTCCTATAATACAATAGAAAAGTTTGGTGTGATCTATTCCTCGGACCCAGGCCTAATTCCCGCCAATCTGATTGGCACGTGACCCAAAATATGAATGAAAAATGTCCTAACCCTATCCTTAACTATGTTAGCCAATCAGATTGCCAGGAATTTGGTCTGGGTCCGGAGAATGGACCAAAAAGTTGTTATCTTACAGCAGGATTGTTTTAACTTCTCGTATTGCAATAGGAAGGGTGGTAGGAAAGGTGGCATAATGTAATATGGTGGTTCTAATGTTTAAATATGTCGGTCTTCTTACAATAGTAATTACTGTTCTGCAGATGTACAGGAAGCAGAACTCTACAGTAGGTATTTGTTACAGGCAGAACAACTGAGTTTTGCCCAGATGTGGGATGTTATTGTTATTGGTGTCATGGCTGCCATCTGGACCATCATGCCCACTGACGGAATTGCCATCATCTCCCAGTGGTTCCACAGTAAAATCATCACAGTAAGTCACAATCAACAGTAGAAGTCATCATTTCACAATCAACAGTAAAGTCATCACAGTAAGTCATAATCAACAGTAGAAGTCATCATTTCACAATCCACAGTAAAGTCATCACAATAAGTCACAATCAACAGTAGAAGTCATCATTTCACAATCCACAGTAAAGTCATCACAGTAAGTCACAATCAACAGTAGAAAAGTTATCAATGTAAGTTTGGCTTACACAGATTCATAGTTTTTGAATTTATCAAATTTGTATATTAATTTTATTTATTAGATTAGATATACGCAAGTGTAATACTAATAGAGATTGTGTGGATACATTTGAATTGTACAAGTGTGATTATGTATATATTGTGTAGATATTATGTAGATATTGTACAAGTGTGATTGTGTAGATATTGTGTAGATATTATGTAGATATTGTACAAGTGTGATTATATAGATATTGTGTATATATTGTGTAGATATTATGTAGATATTGTACAAGTGTGATTGTGTAGATATTGTACAAGTGTGATTGTGTAGATATTGTACAAGTGTGATTGTGTAGATATTGTACAAGTGTGACTGTGTAGATATTGTACAAGTGTGACTATGTAGATATTGTGTAGCTATTGTAGCCACTGACTGCTATGATTACAGATGATGGTTCATATGCCTTATAGCAGAAAACTGGAGAAAGAAGCAGACAAAGTTGGAATGCAACTAGCCGCTAAGGTTTGTGTGCATTTATTTGTGTGTGTGTGGTGTGTGTGTGTGTGTGTGTGTGTGTGTGTGTGTGTGTGTGAACGTGCGTGCACATTCATCCCATATATAGTATTGCTGTTGTATGTTCCCAGGCATGCTATGATATCCGTGAGGGCAGTGTGTTCTGGAAGCGGATGCTGATGAAAAAGGACCTTGATGGTGGAGATATCCCTGAATGGCTGTCCACACACCCAGCAGACTTGAAGAGAGCGGAACACCTCGATCATCTGGTGCCACAGGTATGTTTATCATAGTCTTACATGTCCTTTCTATGCTTGTTTTCTTGTCTTGCATGTTTAACCCTCTAAGGCCTGAAAATTTCACCCCCCTTAACCCCAGTGACTGATAGATCAGTTAAATTGTTCACCTCCGTTAAGGCCTAGTGACTGATAGATCAGTTCATCACACGTGTTTCAAATACTTGTCCTTTTGTATTTGCATGATATAAATTTGGAGTAACTGCTAGAGTGCTGTTATTTATTCCGTTCTGCGTGTGAAAGTGCTAAAAATGGCGCAACTACATAAACACAGTAGGAGGTAAGCCCTTTGACGTCGCCGAACCTTATGTAGCCATGGCACTCCAATAGGTAAAGGGTTAATATCATAATCTAATATTGTAGTATATTGAAATATTCCTGCTACGACGAACTACACTAATTCAATCAATCGAACATCTCCTTGCTTCATAATGAATATGTATAGCAAATGGGTGAAAGATTCCCACAACTATGTTAATCTCCATAATCACTCGTACACTCATACACTCATACACTCATACACTCATACACTCATACACTTATTGAATACACCAGGGGTCAGTTCCACAGAACAATCGTAACGCCTATACATTAACATGGACTTGCCTGGATGATTTAGTCTCATTGGATACTTTATCGCACTGATGTGTATTTCAACTACCCTACATATACATAACGTAAATATGTCTAGTTTTGAGTATACATTCTACAACGTTCTGCGCAGGCTCTGAGGATGCGTGCCGAGTGCAGATGTCCCTCACTGCCCCCCGCCGACCCCCGGAGAGAAGTGGAACAGTTCCAGAAGGTTGTTCAGAACAAGGTCACGGCCCTCAAGGCCAAACAAAACTTGCGTCATGTTCAAGCCAAGATACCAAACAGTGCAGTCACACCATCTTGACCATGACATGACCATGGGCATATTGTACAAGATATACTGTGATATGTTGATTATGATCGAGGTTATGTTTTAGAGTGTTTAATAGTGCATCCCCTCCCGACACTACACATACGAAAGGATCGAGTTGCCCCAAGTTTGCGAGTTGCCCCAAGTTGGCGAGTTCCAGCCGTTGGTAGAGCATGTGTTTTGTGATACAGGAAGTGTCAGTGCAGGGTCTTGTGTTTCACCGGTGAACATTTTAGTGTGAATCACAGAGATATTTCACTGGTGAATGTTTTAGTGTGAATCACAGAGATATTTCACTGGTGAATGTTTTAAGGTTAATCACAGAGATATTTCACTGATGAAATTTTTAATGCGAGTCTCGGAGGTGTTTAACTGATGAACATTTTAGTGTGAATCACCGAAGCAGACGTTTGTGTATTTTATTCGATTCAGGGAAATGTACATGTATTGTTGACACTGGCAGTTAGTACCAGGAAATACATAACTTTTATATTTCTACACAAGTAAATTGAATCTACTGGTACTTCCACATGCCCCATCAACAGATCATTATTCTGTTTTTTATGGCCGTGTTCACAGAAAAGTACACGATGTACATATATATTATTTACGTCCCTCCCTACTGTATATTGTACCATACTGTATACTTTATAGTGACGTCCCTCCATACTTTATAGTGACGTCCCTCCATACTGTATATTGTACCATACTGTATACTTTATATTGACGTCCCTCCATACTGTATACTTTATAGTGACGTCCCTCCCTACTGTATGTTGTACCACACTGTATACTTTATAGTGACGTCCCTCCATACTTTATATTGACGTCCCTCCCTACTGTATTTTGTAGTTGCCTTAAAGAATAGGGCCTGTGTTTAATCCATGAGTAAATCAAGACAGGTATTGTCACATATCTTTCTGAATCACTTGAATAGGGATTTTCCTGTTCGGTTTACAATATGTACAGCTTGTTTTTCGGAAGAAATGTATATTATATTTTCGAGTGAAATCTATGTACATGTGTATATTAAACTTTGTCAAAATAAAAACAAATTGTTATTTGCGTTTATATACACATTCTGTTCAGGATAATACACTGAATTAAAAGATTCATTCTTTTGTCGGTCGCCGTCAGTAACTCCCCGTGTTAGAACACAATGGATTATTTAGAGAATAACCCATGAGATACGAGTGGTTATGGGTTGTTTCGTACCAATTCCGGGTAATTTCGTCTGAGTCGTTTCGCGTTTAGTTTCGGGTCATTTCGTACCATTATTTTGATCTATATTTCAATTGTTGTGATCAATAAAAAAAACACATCATTTCATGCGTTTCTTCAATAATGGGATGGTTTTGTACCATTATTTTGAAATAACACGCGGAATACCTTAGTATGTACATAATAGCTATTAAAAATAATACATGCATATAAAATATTATTATATAATAATAGTCATTACATGACGTCTTAATGGGCAACATTGACCAATGAAATTATGTAATTTCTGAAACCAACCAATTGGCAAAGCTGTGTAAGAACATTCCAACCCACATACACACATATGGGTAATATAATTAGTAATACGTAATAATAATTACTAGTTATAAATGTATTATTAAAAATAACTCCAATGTAACAATAATAATTACTTGAGCATGGCAATATGCAATGCAAACTAATTCTAAGGCAAAAGATAACTATGGACCAGAATAGACTAGTTTAAACATTGATTGCCATATATGTCAAGTACTTCCTTGTTGCACGCTATATAATATGCTAATACCTCTCTGTCACTTCCACAGTAGGCATATTATCTTTCAATGTACGCACTCACTGACAGCATAAATACAGCCGGGTATAAAGTGATAGGATCAGTTAATTGCAGCGCATACACCATGCAGCCGCACGTGTAGTCCGCAGAAGTGGCAAGAGAGTACACATCACACCAATATTGAAGTATCGTCATGGGCTGCCTCGTGAGGCTAGAACAGAGTTTACAATATTCACCATCACCTATCGCTGCTACAATGGAACAGCTCCAGCCCTCTTGTCAGAGCTGACATACAAGTATTCTTCAACCGAGGAACTTGCGCTCAAATGACAAGCTACAACTTGTTACTCCAGTACTAGAGCTGAAGTCTTTTGGACAAAGATCTGTTAACTCCACTGCTGCCTCTCTGTGGAATCAGCCACGTCTACAGCTAAAACTATCCCCATCATTATCAGCTTTCAAATCAGGCCGCAAAACCTATCTATTCACAATATACTATCAATAACGTTGTTTTGTAGCGCTATGAGCAAACACCCGAGTGAATGGAATTTGGTGCATTAAGACCAACTCACAAGGCAAGCAAAAAACGTGCTTAGCTAAACAAAACCGTGTTTTCGGTGGTTTTGTTTGCCGTGTGCGTAGACTGTTTAGGAAAGTGCACAGTCACCAGCTGTTTATGTTTATCGAAACTCGAAGCATGTTTCTTGTTTAGCTAAACAGTTTTCTTTACCGTGTTCCTTTGACTTTACACATGGACATATTCTTATTATAGGTACTAGTTAATATATGGTTTGTGTTTGGACTTTAGATCTCGTGTAGCCGGTATATCAAGTTATTTACCGCATCCCTCCGTTTGATAATAATGTATTAAATACTCAGATCTGTGCACAGTAATAGAAGCACGTGAACAGTGATGAATATACCACATGAATTTAGAAGGAATACGTAAACATCTTGTGTTTATCGAGTGCAAAGCCCAACCTGTGTATCATTTCACACTCTTTTCCGCTTAGCGACCATAGCACCCTGTTTGCAGTGTATCAGTTATCTGTCTCTGTACAGTGTATCAGGTATCGGCAAAGAACGTTATGGTCTCTTAGTGGATAAGAGAGTTTCGTGAAAGGATACCCTGACGAGCAGCCATAACTAATGCAGAGCTGACATTGTATCTGCTGTCGGAATATATCACGATTCTGTTTTCGGGGTCATGACTTGAATTCTGTTAAAACATGTGCAGCGATTCTTGTAATTATATTCAAATTAAGTACATATATTGTGCATATCGAAATAGGAACACGAGACTTCTCTAACCTAGGTTTTTGGCCTCCAGCCATCTTGTATCCTTCTTAGTTTGCTAATATGGAAGTCTCCAAGATTGAAAGGTTCATTCCTGAGTTCCATGTCGTTCTGCGTGAAGAGGAACTTGCCGTCCAGGTTCTCCACGATACACAGGTCTGCCAGCTCCTTCATATGACACTTCCTCAACACGGCATCCAGGTCATCAACAGACAGTTTCTTAAATGTGTCTCCTCCGACGGAAGACTGCTTGGGTAACGTGAAGCTTTCCTTGTGCGAGAGAGGTTTCACCATTTGTGTTGGTGGGTGTTTGTGAGACCAGATCGACGAGGTCTTATTTACAGCACTCTTGCGGTATGTTGTTTTATCCTCCACCTTGAAATCGCTAGCATCGATGTAGTCGTAGAATTGTTCGTCCAACTCCGATGATGCTGGCTGTTGGTCTGCAGGAACACCAGGGAGCGCTGTTCTTGTCGGTTTGTCACCTGCCCCGAGGTGGATGTGATTGACCTTGTCTCGGATGTCTCTCATTAGCCGTCTCCACCTGTTACAGTTGTCTCTCTTCTCTGGCAGCTGAAAAGAAGACTGTGTTGGATATGAATTACCATCTTGGTCAATACCAATGGTTATTTGTGTTAGTTACTAGTATACGTGTTAGATAAACGGGCGGTGGTAGCGCAGTGGTAGAACAGTTGGACTTTGGAGCCAAGGTTCCAGGTTCAAATCCTGCCCCGGGGGCCACGGCATCAATGTTCGGGAAAGTTACCTTTCTGACCCGATATTGATGGAATGCGATGTATGTATAGTGGCAATGCAGTTACATCCTTGATCTTGTCAGTACCAGCCGATGCTCGCAGGATTACTGCAACATTCAGCGCTACGGATGATGCGGGTTTCCTCCTGCCCTAAACTGACAAGTTGTGATATAAAACAAATACATAAAATAACATTAAAAAACCATGGAGGATATGCATTAGCTTCTTGTTCAATGACACTGGTTATACGTGTTAGCTATACGTGGAGGATATATACTTTTAGTATTATATATACATAACCAGGTATATTATCAAAAGATGATGTTGTTTTTTATCTTGGCGATTATGATTCTGTATGATTTATCTATAAAAGTATCTCCATTTCGGCCCATTTTATTAGATGCATAACTATGAATACTTGTACCTGCATGTTGCTGTCAGTGAGTTCAAGATAGCTTTCATCTGTAACAAAATACACAATAATAAGAGGAACCGTCTGAATGATGGCATGTCTTTTATAATGTGTAACACTCACTTGACATATTCGACATAATAAGCATGTTTGTAGCATTCATACTCGATCATCGACTATTTACAAAGGACATGCCCACATAGCACACTATTCCCGAGATGTAAGAATAGCATATAGGACATTCGTCGCGTTAAACCAACAGACGTTAAAATATGGTACTTGTTGTTCCCCTGCTTGGCGCTCAGCATTAAAGGGGTAAAGCAAGGACTGGTCGGCTCGGAGTCAGTATACTGTGTCTGGGTGGGGTATTCATGTTCTATCTGCGGCATGATATACCTCCAAGTGAGCTAGCACTATATAAAAAAAAACACTGGTGGAAATCCAGACTAGTACAAGCGGTACATATGCATGCAAGCCATGATGTGAGTGAAACAATCTTGAAAGTGGCTTTAAACCCCAAATGAACTAACCAACCAACCTTACCTGGATTCTCATATATATCGTCCCCTGGAACAGGAGTTACATCACCTGCAAATATGTCTGAGATTAGTGTCGTAGATATCACAAAACACATGCTAAAGCATTTCTAGTACCACTGATGTCATTGATAAGGCGACATTGATAGAGATAGATAATGAAGGAATGTTTAGACTGCGAGATTGCGTTGTTGCCAGAGCACCAACTTAACTTAACCATACAAATCACTGTTTACCTATACAAGGCTCGTAGATGTCATCTTCAGCGGTAGCCGCAAGACAGGAAAATGAGTCTGAGATCAGTGGCATGTCAAAGACATCAGCGTCCGAAGTTGATATATTGGACTTCGAGACATTGAGTTTCTGTTTTGGTGGTATTCTGAACTGTTCTGTTGCTGTCTTGACCTGCTTTGGTGATTTGTTGACCTGTTCTATTGCTATCCCGATCTGTGGTGGTATCTTGACCAGTTTTGGTGCTATTCCGACCTTTTCTTGTTGTTCTTTGGTCATCTGTTCTAATGGAATCCTGGCCTCTTCTGGTGGTGTTGGTGCTATCCTGGCCAGTTTTGGAGCTGCGCCGACCTGTTCTTGAGGTTTCCTGGCCAGTTTTGGAGCTGAGCCGACATGTTCTTGAGGTTTCCTGGCCGGTTTGGGAGCTGCGCCGACCTGTTCTTGAGGTTTCCTGGCCGGTTTTGGAGCTACGCCGACCTGTTCTTGAGGTTTCCTGGCCGGTTTTGGAGCTGCGCCGACCTGTTCTTGTGCTTTCCTGGCCGGTTTTGGTCCTAAAGTTGCAAGTTTTGGTGATGTGTTGGCCTGGTCTGATGGCATCGGTGGAATACGCAACATCTTGCATTTGGGTTCCACTTTCACACCAGCATCTGGAATAAATGAGAAAATAATCATCACATGCAGAGTAACAATAATGTAATTGCTCGCTAGTGATCGTCATAAAGAGAGTGGAGGGAGGGAGGGATGGGTAGATTGGAGTTTCCAAGGTTTGCTCGGTCCTATTGCGGCTAGGTGGTTATTGTGGGAGGTGAACCCGCAACATCTGCGATGCGGTACCCACGAACCACATCTGTTACATGTACATCAAGTATGATGCTAGATGGGAAATGGTGCAAAGATGTTGACTCACACCGTCGCGTGCTCTTGCCAGGAGAGCAAGCTAAGGCACAATGGTATAATGGTACACAGTTACAGTTCAAAGGTAATTCTCAAGTGTTCAGTAATAATTACAATATATACAACCTGTATCGTGAGCTTTTGAGGAATTCAATAACACTATTGATGAATTGTTGACATTGTAATATGCTTGTATATTGGAAATAAGGACACACCTTCACGTGGAGGCGACGGCGCTGGTCTCCGCGCTGCAGATTTCGGCTGTGACGTCACTGGGGTGACTTTGGAATTGGGTTTGGGGGGCACGGGTGGCTTCGTCTCGTCAGGCACGAACTGGACCATGGAGACAGACGTTTTCGTGAACGACACATACAGGGATCCATCCATGTTGGAATTGGAAGACGTTGAGAAGTTGTCCAGGCTGAATAGTTCGTAATCGTCCGCGTCCATGTAAGTGGGAAGCTGGACCTCGATCTGACTGATTTCAGGGATATCTAGAGGGATGACAACAGCACTTCTGCGACAGAATCGAGAGTTGGGGTCAGGCTGGATGCCCTTGTAATGTCCGAGCAGCACTGGCGATGTCGTCTGCATCCCCGTCAGCATCATCTCGCCGTGGTAGCTCCGGATGTTGTCTACGGCCTCCTTCACATCCGTCGCCATCAGTTCCTGGACGCCCTGCTCGATAAAGCGGATGCACTGCGGAAGTTTGTACTTCTCCACCACTTCTTTTATCGTCTGCTCTTTTGTGTCGGGCAACACCAGAAATTTACCTTTAGCATTCCTGGGGATAACAAACTCCTGCCCCTTGCACAAACAGTGTAGATTCAGGACGCCGTGCTTGGACCTGTTGATGATGACGAGCTCGAGAGTGTCGCCTACTTGTAGAGTTGCTATTTTGCCGTTGGGTTGTTTGAAGCTGAGCTGACTAAGCAGACGAATGTGACGAGGGAAGTAGATAATCAGGTCCTCCACAAGCGTGTATTGGTGGAACTCTCCGTGTAGCGGTAGAACCTGGACGCGCCCATTGTAGTTGTAGGGGAGGCTGATTTCCTCTCCATGCTGGATGAACCTGAAACACGGGTATATAACACAACGTATGAAACACGGGTATATAACACAAGGTATGGAACATGGGTATACGTATGGAACATGGGTATATAACACAACGTATGAAACATGGGTACAACACATTGTATGAAACATGTGTACAACACAGTATATGAAATACGGGTACAACACGTCGTATGAAACAATATAAAGCCAAAATCGGGATCAAAACAATACGTTATTCTAATGCTGCGTTCATTTGGTGTTCGTGAATATCGTGAATTCACCAGTGAGTGAGTGCGTGAATTATTGTTTTACGTCACAGTGGGAATGTATTCACCAGTTCCAACCTGTGAACACGCCTTCACCAAGTGGAGAGCGTTCAGGTGAAAAATAGATAAGATGGGTGAAATGCGTTTTTCACGTCAACAACTCATATTAATGTATTTATATGATAAATAATTTAAAATACAGTAGTAAGCCATTTCCTAAGTTGCAATTTTAGTTGCTATTTAAGAGTGTAGAATAGATACCATGTATAATCATTTGTATCTCATGTAGAAAGCAGTTAGCAATTATTTTCATGATTTACCCCGAATGATTTCACTTGTTGCCGCCATTTTGTTCACGGGTTGTGAAGATCATACCACAGTTAACAGGTTGTGTTCACGGGTTGTGAAGATCATACCACAGTTAACAGGTTGTGTTCACGGGTTATTTCGCCAAATGAACGTTCTTCACAACTGGGAAATATGATATTCACGACGTCTAATGAACGCAGCTTTAATCGCAAATTGTAAATTCTATATAATAATAAGAGATAGAACATGCAAACGTTGATAATATATCCTTTATATTGATAGAATGTGGAAACTATTATATCATGTAATATAAATAATCTAGGGTATGAATTTCATTATTTATTTGACTATGAACGTTTATCCGTCTAAATGCATTGTTTAATAAAATTACATCCTCTATTACAATGGGCGTAGCAACTATCTTAGGAGATAAATCTCGTGCATGCAGATCATTTTGTGTTTGACAGTGGCATTTAATTCCCACTATCCCCCTTATAATATTATCGTCGCAAATGGGTGAAAGATTCCCGCAGTGACGTTAAACTCCAGAATCACTGACATGCTACGCCCCTCATTACAATGTGTACTGCATATACAATCACACTCAAAATTGAACTTTAAACCCGGATATACCTAAATGGAGAAACCCTGTGATAGTAAATAGGTCTATTAATTTTACTTTATATTTATTGTATTTGAACCACGTGATATTATTGAGAAATTAGCCAAAAACAGATCTCATACACCTCGAATAATTTCGTTTATGGTGTGTAGCGCGGTATTTAGTATAGTGTCTAGCATGATGTTTAGTATAGTGTCTAGCGTGATGTTTAGTATAGTGTCTAGCGTGATGTTTAGTATAGTGTCTAGCATGATGTTTAGTATAGTGTCTAGCATGATGTTTAGTATAGTGTCTAGCATGATGTTTAGTATAGTGTCTAGCGTGATG
>JAUTBT010084942.1:5000-11962 GCA_032361225.1 Lepetodrilus schrolli | reverse complement strand
TGTGTGTGTGTGTGTGTGTGTGTGTGTGTGTGTGTGTTTCTAGAGAGATATATATATATATATATATATATATATATATATATATATATATTGACATTTGAAGTAATATTGTGTATTTAAAGGCATACAATCATAGCTTTACATATTTCATGATCAAACAGTCCAACTGTTTTTCAATATTTTCACTTTATATTTATTAAAAATTTGTGCGGTAAAATATAAATCAAATATGAAAATATGTTCAAGAAACCGTGATTGTATGCTTTTAAGTATACATCACAATTCATGTCTATCAGAAATTTGGAAGATTTGTAAACTTGTCATTTTAAGTTGTGTATCTTATCAGCTCAATTTGAGGTGCAGTGGTATACACCCACACCTGCGTATGTTTATTGTGTGTATCTGTCCCGATGACCTCATTCTATAGTTCCCACAGTTAACTTCCTGGTTCGTTTTAGTCATACCACTAAAAATAAATATTGTAGAGCAGGTAGATGTCATATCATTTAGACATGAGGATGTAGTGCATTGAGGAAATGTTGAAGTTTCGAAATGTTGTCATTACTCAGATGTTTATGATATATAATTGCTATTGCAAATGAGACATTGAAATAGTTGAGATTTCCATGTCCCCTATTTCTTAGCGAAACTTATTTATATACAGCATAATGCTTTATAACTAAGACACCATTAAAATATAGCAATATATAGTATTAAAAATAAGCAGAAAAAATTTAATTTGATATACTTAGGCCATAGTTATTTGATTCCATGGTTTACGAAACCGCCAACACGATTTGGAAAATATTAAATAAAGATTTTATTATATGTTATTCCCCCGACAGTGTATTAGATTTGAGAAAATTATAATAATAAATGGTGAAGGAACAAATCATATAAACCATCATTGGATATGAACAAAGACAGACAGGCAATGGTTTTGATGCCAATTTGATTGTTTACTGGTAAATATGTAGAACTAAAGTATAATTTATAACAATTACTGCTATTAACAAGCAGTACTTTGAAAATAAGTGTGCATTCAAATCTGAAATATCCAAATATTATTTTGTTTATACTGGACCCGACCGTTGAGCAAAAATATCTAATTATATCTATTTATATTTCCGAAAGCTTGAGCCAAAATTATCAAAGAAAAATCTGTAAACCAGGGAATCAAATAACTATGGCTTTGTGTTCCCCAAAATGCAATGTCTGTAATGTCTGCAAGGCAAATATTTATTTGTAGCACTTACAAAAGAATGTTATTTAGTATTTGGATAAACACACCATTGTCAAATTCAGAATGTATAATTACTTCATTGGCAAGAATTTTACTTCTCTTGAAATCTTATATTAGGGAGATGACTGGAACATGCATTGAGATTTTTTCTGTAATGCCTGCAACACATTTTCTATTTTTATTACTCGAAAGTATCACGAGCAAACAAGAAACCTTTCTGCCCTAAATATACAGAGTCACCAAACACAAGTTTGGACAACTCAGGTAGCTTT
Organism: Lepetodrilus schrolli; assembly: GCA_032361225.1. Classification (NCBI taxonomy): domain Eukaryota; kingdom Metazoa; phylum Mollusca; class Gastropoda; order Lepetellida; family Lepetodrilidae; genus Lepetodrilus; species Lepetodrilus schrolli. The sequence goes on along the minus strand of JAUTBT010084942.1, from coordinate 10,447 downwards.
CTAATATTTCAAATGCCAATCTCATTAAAATAATACTTTGATGAACGTAAAACAAAAATTGCAGTCAATCCTTAAGTGACCGAGGTCGATAATAAAATGTTCTAAATATAGCTTGTTTCTGACATTCATGAACATGTACCACCAGGACCTATAAAATCGTTCATACATCAAGCATCACTATCTTAACTGAAACATAGTGCTGTGAAATCACTGACAAAGTATAGGCTATTCTACGCTTACATTCTGTAAAATACAGAAGTGTCTTGCAATCAACCAACATAGTAGGAAGACACAACCAAATATGTACCTAGTCACATCAGCCAGAGACTTTATCATCTATGAACGATTGTAGGAATTATTCCAGAGGTGTATGACCTATTGATTTGCCTAAATAAATAACGAAAATTAAAATAGCTTATGTAGGGCCTATTATTATTGTATATGTAAATAATATCACGTATGAAAAAAAATAATTCTACAATTCCAGGGGTAGTGTGGTGTGTGTGTGTGTGTGTGTGTGTGGGGGGGGGGGGTGATGTGGGGACGGGGGAAGTGGAGGGGTAATTGCCCCCATTGCTCTCCTAGTTACTTATGGCCCCAAATTCTGTATATTCTTCTTCTAATGAAGGAACAAATAATTACTATTTAAAGTTTCATGATGATAATGATGATGATAGTTGATAGTCATGAAGAATACATGATGACAAATGATGACATTGATGGTGACAATGATGATAATAATTATAAAATCTTTTCTATCTAAATAATTACATTGATGATGATGATGATGATGATGTCAATACAAAGAATTGTGACTTAAATAATGACTGATGATATGATGATAATGATGACAATAATGATGATAAATGACAACAATCATTGATGATGATGATGATGATGATTAACAATTAATTCCTCCTGATCACAGCCCTGTCATGACGTCAACTGAGCCTCAGAATCGTCAACGACTCCGGCCGTGGCTAGAGGCCAAGATCAACAGTAACAAATTCCCTGGACTGGATTGGATTGACAAGCCCTTGTCCATCTTCAAGATTCCCTGGAAACACGGAGGAAAACAGGACTGGTCTGAGAGTGATTCCCTCATATTTAAGGTCAGACATCTTACAGTTGTGTGACGAAGGTTAAATTTAATTGTCACAAAACCGAAGCAGAGACAACCAGAACATAAATCCACAACAAGAATGTGATATATTTTACACTAATAAAGTATTTTGTTCCCCAAAGCAAAGGGAGAGGTTTACTATATATATATATATATGTTTAAAAATTCATTGAATCTAAGTTTTTCTCAAATATTTTGGCCAAGAGCCTTTTTCACGGAGGGGTATACATGTAGATCATTCGTCCCTCACATTATATCCATCTCATCCTATCTTTTGACTATTGAAACTGACCCATTTCAGCTAGATATATTTTTTTCTGATTTCCTTTGTTCAATCCCCTGTCAGGAATGGGCAGTCCACACTGGTCGCTTCAGGGACGGAATAGATGATCCAGATTGGCCGAGCTGGAAAACACGTCTCCGCTGTGCTCTGAACAAACTGCCCGACATACAAGAAATCAAGGACATGAGCAACCTGGATGGGAACAACCCCTTTAGGGTCTACAGGTTCATACCTAAAAAGGGTAGGTAATGCCTCATTGTCATCCTCTGAAACACATGGCCATTTCCTACTTGACATTGGATAATGACCCTGGAGAATGCAGACAACTTCAAATGCTCCATTTAAAATCACTGCTATAACCAACTATTAATATAACACTAAAATATTTAAATAATATTTGCATGATTGAAACATTATGATATTATGATTTTCTTTGTTGTTCCTACAACAAATCAACTCCAAGTATTAGTTAGATATGTTTCAGATTAATAAAACATCCATATTTACATTAAACTAGAATCAATTGATAATTCAAATTGCGATGTATATCAATAGTTTGATCCATTGTTACCCCTTTGGCTAAGTCAGTAGAGTGTTGGACTCACAATCCAGAAACTTGAGTTTGAATCCTAGGATTAGCATGATCCTGTTAATTATCCATCATTTTTGTTTTTCTGGTCAATTAGGATCCACTCGGAAGGGCGAGGAAATCAGCCCAAAGGAACCCGGGGCCTGTAATGAAGTCCTACTACGCACAGATATATATATTCGTTCTCAAAAACAGGACTATAAACAAGTATGTCTCCCCATATACATTCACAGATTTCTGTAAATCAGAATATTTTAACAAGCATAAAACTTTAACAAGTTTAACGCATTTCTTTCCAGTGTTAAAAGCGCATTAGTATTTTTCAAAACTGTTCTCTATATGTGTGAAGTATATAAGCATGTATAGTATATACAGCGATCTCGATCAAATTTTATTTTGTTAAAATCAGACAATATCAGATAATTAGCTTCATTAAGAATTCATGTCTTTTAAATGGTTAATTACATTTTCTATTGATCAAGTACATGTATTTTGATAATAATATTTTTTTCAATAGCAAAAGTCTCTAACTGAATACTAGTTTTATATATATCTTTAATATTATTTTCAACCATTTCACATTATCTCAAAATTAGTGTTTGACACTATCCTTACAGGCCCCAGGCAATATTCCAAAAACAGTTGCCGAAAACATTTCTTTAGGTGAGTACCGTATACAGAAAGACAACATAAGGTTATTTGTATAGCTGATTCATCCAGCTTACAAAACATTTCTTTAGGTGAGTACCGTATACAGACAGACAACATAAGGTTATTTGTATAGCTGATTCATCCAGCTTACAATGCAATGTAGACCTATTCTTTATGATAAAGTATATCTTTGTCATCAATATTATCATGTCTTGACATTTGGTACATAGCATGTATCTCTAGACCCAGAGAGATTGTTGGAATCAAGGGGAAATAACTGGAGTGGTATAGCGCTTAGGATCAGAGATGTAGTTTCTTTATTTCTCTAGCATATCTGATGACTGGCTTCCAGTGACAGATAATTGAATATATTGCATTATATAATATTGATTTTGAACGAAAATTGACACTGTATCTTGGTTTTGATAATATTTCAACGAATATAAAGCCACTAAAAGAATTGTAAACCATGAATATTTAACATGTTATGATGTGACACTTGTGAGGCTTGAATATGTCCCGATGTGTAGCACATTCATGCATTTGACCAGTTTATCTCACCAGATGGTATAAATTATGGGTAATCATGTAATAGTTTTTATCACATAAGACTGGAGTTTGGGAGTGCAATAAACCCATGCTATAAATGGAAATATTTTCACTAGTGCAATAACACAATGGATGTTTATAATTGTATTCATACACGATGTGAAAGTCTTTTTGGACCTCTTTTATAGCTTCTTAATGTGTCGAATATAAAGTTAAAAGATTTCTTCAATTAAATATGCACACACATTTATTAATATTTACACATTTACTTGGAACTTTATTTGGTCCGCATGCTTTAACCCAGTTCCCAAGAGATTTGCCTGTAAATAGTGTTTGTGACTGAAAATCGATATTACAATAGTTTCTACAGTAATGTGATCAATAGAATCTCACAATCATGTTCATGTATTACTGAATTTATTAAACTCTTTGGCAAAAAATTTTATGCTTGCATAATATCAGTTTTGCCAACTTAATAAAATCAGTATTATATGACCACTCATATGAGATCCTCTCTGTATCCTACTTAATTAAAGTTCCTTTTGAATGCACGGTGTCCCTATGGGATGAGACAGAATTGTGAGTATTCACCTTCAGACACCTAAAATGGCAGCTTAGCCTTAGAGTGTATACTCCCCAGGGAGTTGAGAAGGTATAATGAGTGCACACTGATCCAATGGCCGGGGTAATGAGAGTGTATCACTGAGCATGCAGCTTGTGTGTGGAGTCTGGCATGATATAAATACTCATTACTATTATTATGTTGTTGTAGAGGACATGGAGGTCCCTCGGGTCAGTTCACTGGGGTCGGACCTGGGCAACATCGACGTGAAGGATCTCCTCCCCCTGGGTCATCAGGCAGCAAACGGGGTACCAGTCAGTGTAGCGGTCAATGTGGCTGGCCACGAAGAGATGGACACATGTAAGTGTTGCTAGGCTGTAAGTGTTGCTAGGCTGTAAGTGTTGCTAGGCTGCGAAGATCAGAACCACTACAGGCCAAGGTTGGTTGGATTGTTGATTAGAGTCACTTTCAAGGTTATTTCATCATGGCTTGCATGTTTTGTGTGTACATGCCATGCTAGTTTGTTTGTTTTTTTGCTTTTGTTTAAATTGGGGTTTAGATCCGCTTTCAAGATTCTTTCACATATCATGGCTTGTCAGTTTAAGGCGGGAGGAAACCCGCAACACCCGTAGCGCTGAATGTTGCAGTAAACCTGCGAGCATCGGCTGGTACTGACAAGGCCAAGGATAACTGCATTGCCACTCTACAGACATTGCATCCTATCAATATCACATCAGAAAGGTAACTTCCGCGAACATTGATGATGGGCCCCCGGGGCGGGATTTGAACCTGGAACCTTTGGCTCCGAGTCCAACATTCTACCACTGTGCTACCACCCACCCGCCTGCACTGCTTGTACTAGACCGGAGTTCCACGTGTTGGTAGTGCTAGCTGACTAGAATATCCTGCTGCAGTTAGAACATGGATATATCCCACTCAGACATTATACCCTGTAATGCTATGCACCAAGCAGGTGAACAACCAGCAGCATCTCTTAACCCTCTCCCTGCTGGCTTAGGCACAGACACAGACACAGCCCTATAGGGTATCTCCGGTTGCCTTCAGCATGGAGAGGGTTAATGTATTTTTTGGTATGTTTCAACTACCACTCTCCAGTCAGATGTGTTCTAATCACTACCACACAGAGGTAGGGTCAGTTGTAGGTGAGGAGCATAATTGTTGAAAGAAACTGAGCTCTTTTCCCTATTCTTGCAGTCCCCTATACATTTATTTGGTTTTCACCTGTGCAGCAAAATAAATCATAATATTTATTTTTCTTTACCACACACACCTCCATAAATTAATGGTAAACATCACAAAGTGAACAGACGCTCTCCTCTTTTCAAAGTTTGCGGGTCAGATTGACATGCTCGTTAACATTCTGTTCCCTCTGATTCAGGCGACAACCTAGTTATTGACGAGACCACGTACCCGACCGACACTCACACGGGTGCTCCATCCGCTCACAGACCCATCAATAGGAGCATGATAGAGGAGATGCAACAAATACTTGACATGCTGTCAAGGTCTCCAACAGAGCCAGACCGTAAGTGAACTTTGCCATGCCAGCATTCAATCAATATTTATTTAAACTTCATGGAATTAGTGGCAATAATTATTTTAATCTGAAAGTGGTTGTCTCCAGCAGGGAGACATGGTAGAAGGTTAATACTGACTCCTGTTCCTTATC
>JAUTBT010084941.1:0-11963 GCA_032361225.1 Lepetodrilus schrolli | reverse complement strand
ACAAGTTGGTGCTGTGTTGTTGTTGTAATCTACAAGTTGGTGCTGTGTTGTTGTTGTAATCTACAAGTTGGTGCTGTGTTGTTGTTGTAATCTACAAGTTGGTGCTGTGTTGTTGTTGTAATCTACAAGTTGGTGCTGTGTTGTTGTTGTAATCTACAAGTTGGTGCTGTTGTTGCAGGTTCACTACCAGAAGGTAGAGTCCACGTACGTTCAGTACAGCTCCATGCTGCCTCCCGATGCTGGCGGTTACTCCATCGTCAACCTGGTCGCGGACACGTACTACAAAGTGTGTGTTGTATTGTATCGTAACGACACCATGTCTCCTGTGCGGCAGTGCGTGGACGCCAACACCTCCGGCTGGCACATCCCGGTCTCCATCGGATCCTCCATTGGCGCCATCTTGGCTCTCTCCATCATCGTCCTCATCGTCCTTCTGGCTCGCTGCCCATCTCTCATCAGACAGCGGCAGGTGGCATCTGATGCTAGTAAATACGACAGCATGTCGTCGCACTTCCCCGAGTCCTCGCACTTCCCCGAGGACCACTACGAGATGAGTGACACAAACATGCACAGACAGGACCTGGATGACAAGACACTGGAGCACAAAGTCCACGTGCATATGTTCGACGATGGCGAACATTCACTCGACCGTAAACTCCGGCCAGCGACCGACCCTTTGTGTAACGGGAGTCGGAGTCACATGATGCTGTCGCACACCGGGAGTCGCTCGATGTCCCAGGATCGCAGCCTGCATCATCACCACCATCACCATGGACGACATCACCAGCTGCAGGCAATGCGTGCACATCATCATTCCTTGATGCTTGAACATCACCCAATACCACAGTTGACCAAGACAAATTCCCTGGACCAGTCCACAATGGACCACCACCCAATACCACAGTTGACCAAGACAAACTCCCTGGACCAGTCCACAATGGACCACCACCCTAGCCCACAGTTAACCAAGAACAGCTCCACTGAGCACAGTTCCGTGGAGCACAGCATTCCACAGTTAGCAAAAAATATCTCACTGGAGCGCCGCCCCATTCCAAAGTTGACAAAGACTAGTTCTGTCGATTGCAGCTCTACAGAGCTCCAGCCAATACCAACACTGATGCAGACGAGCTCTGTGGATGAGCAGATCAGTCTTCAGGACTACGAGGTCTGACGACGTACATGTGATGTATTCAATTTATCCAAATTCATCATACAACATCTGCTTGAACAGAAACATTGCAAATATTACTGTGTAATAATTGCATTATGAAATTATGATATTTTAATGCTGACTAATCTCGATTCAAAACATTTGAAATGACAAATCTGGTTCTATAACAAAGGTAGAATCTAGAAAGGATTATACAACAAATTCATGGCAAGGAAAGCAATCCAAAATGACATTGGCACACGTTTTATGGCCTAAACATGCTAAAGGTTTGTATTGAAAAAAAGACGATAATTCATAAAACTGAATCTGAAACCTCAATTAATTGACAGGCAGGTCAAATTGGTGTGGCTTTAAAAATAACAGTAACAATGTCACAGTATATAACAAATAACAAATAACAAATAACAAATATAACATCCGCTGACTGACAACTTTGTACATGTAATAACCACTGATATCGGTGTCCTTTTGTGCACCAAATAGGAATTCACATCGGAGAAAAGTGTGATTTAACTTGTACATGTTTCCATGATAGTGAACTACACACAGGAGATACTGTGATTGTTGATTTACAGCGAAGACGGCATTACCAGTGAACTAACACGGGGAAGACATGCAATGTGTGAACTTACACAAGGATGACAACTGCAATTGTGACATACACAAGGGAGCCTATCCTGACAAACTTATAGGATACTACCCAATCGGAACCCTGGTTGAGACATAGGCTTGTACCCAAGTGGTACATTTCCATTAGGACAGTATGGTCACGAGATTCCCTTACCAATCAAATTACTGTTAATTTGAAACTACTACTAATTTCTGGTCAGATTTAACTTTAATAATTTAATATATAAAACTTTAAGTTTTTATATTTAATTTGTATAACTTTTTGGAGAATTTTTTTGCCCATTTCCGCAATGCCTCTCGCCCATTTCCGCCTTAATGGAAACCTTCCACATATGTCTCAGGGTGTACCTGGGTATGTTGACAGTGACCATTCACAGGGGAGACTACTGTGGTGACCATATGCAGGGGAGACTACTGTGACTTCAACAGTAACATAATTCTGATGGCGACATGATCCTCAGCTGATCAAGCAATGTGTTCCTATAAGATACTAATACCAATGTAAAATACTGACATGGACAGTGCTCGATATTGTCTGTGAATGGATTATATGTTTTCATTGAATCCTCAATACTCTGGAAGTATTTTATCAAATGCTCACGGAAACATTTCGGGTAATAGTGCAATATTTTAGATACAAGTTTTGTTCATCCTAATACATGCACTACAATTAATAATAGTGGAGTTATACATGTACTACAATTAATAATAGTGGAGTTATACATGTACTACAATTAATAACAGTGTAGTTATACATGAATAACAATATTAGCTTACCACATTGTTCGGCATTTGGATCAGTACTGGGGTAGACATTGTCATTGAATTGACTTCATGGGTTAACTAGAGAACTAGGCATTGCCTACAGAAATGAATAATAATTTCAAAAAGTTAAGGATTTAACAAAATATTGTTGCTATAGTTACTATTGTAATGACATTCTTATATAGTCACAGGAACTCACCAAGTGTAAAACGTGAATCTTGCAACGAAACAATAACATCTGGGCAGCACAACAGCACAACCACATACCTGGTTTGTTAGCACACATATGCACACTTGCTCAATCACCTTGTTACCCTGATCTCTCCACATGTAGGGCTGAGAGTAGATAGAGCACATGATTGTCCACATGATTGTCCACATGATTGTCCACACACAACACATCAGCACTGGTATGGTAATTAATACTCAATATGTTTTGAACTGGGCAGCAGGACATCATTAGAACAGCGCTGGGAGTTGCTCATATGTTTTTGTGGAAAACACATCACAACGTGTCTTTTACCATTTAAAGATCGTGATCAAACTCAGTGAGTGTAAGCATGTCAGATGGTAAACCACATGTACATTTATCTATTTTTATAATTTATCATACAATGTAGCGTAAAACAAACAACATCCAAAGAGATTTGTTTTTCAAAGAAGATATATCCTTCGTACAATGTTAGATTCCACATACAGAATTATGCCAACACGAACACACAATGAGCAATCTTTCTGTACCATCATTTACTAATATATACATTTACTATTACCAAGATGTCATGAAACATTAGAATAGCACAGTGTCATGAAACATAGGGCATGAAACATAGGACATGAAACATGGGACATCTCTAGTTGCCTGTAATCATGGTAATAAGAGTTGATGTTCCCCCCCCCCCCCCATGAATAATAACTGTGGAACACATCCCTGATTAAAGTCCCGATGCTTCAAACTGATTTTAAACTAGTAAAAACATATTGAGTATCCCTAGCAAGTGTTGAGTAGTATATTATCAGGGTAACATAATTGTGTATAATTTCTGGTGCTGTACATTTAATAACAATTTTACCATCATTATCTTTTACATATATTTCCCATGTATTTCACAATAGTCACATACAATTAATTCACTTAATGCACCTCCATTGTAATATTTTGTACTTATCTGCACATAGTAATAGTGAGTACACCTCCATTTAAACAGTGTGTACACACCCATTATTACAGTTTGTTTTCACAATATATTCACCACATGTTCCTTTATTTCACCACATCATCTGAGACATGAACTCTCACATGTCAAATCACCAGCGAATTAATTCATATTTTTTACTGTGGTCATAATTGGGTCCACTCTGGGTCCACGGGTCTACAGGTATATGCTGCAGATGTCTGCATCACTTGTGGTAATCATATGGAGATCTATTTTTGGATTACCTTGCAATCTTTGAAAATTATTTTCCATGACTTGTTCATGTCCACACTTTGTCCCCAGACTAGGAGAAAGGCCAACATGATAGTAACCAGGGTAACATCACCAAATCACAGCAGTGCTAACAACACATTTAGATCTACATGATTGAGACTCAACTTTTACAAACAACTGAAAGTAATTTCATGTATATATTTTTCAGTCATCACTCATGTTTTGTATCTTTCATATTCACGACATATTCTCATAAATGGTACATAATAAATTATCAATAAAATCCATACATACTCATCAGAAATTGTTAAGGACATCAAAGCGTAAGTTTTGTCTGGCAACATTGAGTGTGTACCTCGGCATGACATGCATCTAGTGTTAAAATTGACTACTGATTGTTCAAGATGGTGGAGACATGAAACATTAAGTTATATCTATTATGCACAGTAATGGCGTTAATGTTGAGCTTTCTCCTTGCCCTGTCAACCCCACCACTTGCCCTGGCAACCCCACCACTCGCCCTGTCAACCCCACCACTCGCCCTGTCAACCACTCGCCCTGTCAACCCCACCACTCGCCCTGTCAGCCCCACCACTATTCTTCAGCATTACAGAAATACATGTCGTATGTACTGATCAAACTGTCTTGTTATTTTCTTATTACCTGTCACGGCCAATCAGCACACACTGGTCGGCCCGGAAGTATTGATTGCCGGAAGTATTGATTGCCGTGTCCAGATTGCCAGAGTTGTGCGACCCAATCACAAAAGGGCTCAGTTCCACTGTAGTGGACTTAACAAGTGCTGAGGTCAAAGGTTATTGGATCCAGCATGCCAGGCAATGATAACAAACAGATGGAACTCTGGGACAATCAATCAAGCTTTAAACACGAAGATGAACATTAACATTGACAGCTTTACCAAACAGGATTTTGGCCTGACAATAGGAGCAGTGCTAGAGGACATGGCTAGTGGAAGTATTAGTGAACGTGCCTATACTAGACATGACTAGTGGAAGTATTAGTGAACGTGCCTATACTAGACATGACTAGTGGAAGTTTTAGTGAACGTGCCTATACTAGACATGACTAGTGGAAGTGGCTAGTGAATGTGCCTATACTAGACATGACTAGTGGAAGTGGCTAGTGGACGAGCTTTGAGGGGTATACGAGAAATTTCGGCTTGTAAAAACTTGTAGGCCCTGGAAATCATGCTGGTAATAAATTTATCTGAAATCGCAATAGATATACATACTTTAAAAAAAAATACAATCACAGATTTCAAATTACAGGGACCAAATTGGAGTTTAAAATGCAAATTACATGCACTTAACATACATATAATCGCTTTTATACCTCCAAATGTTTCCACCAATGTAGGATAGGTAAAATTCTATTGCAGTTTACGTTTCCGGTAAAACAAGAATAATGTACTGTAATATCTCAATTTCCTATAGTCTAATAGACTAAGGGGGATAACTCTAATAACCTTTCACGACCACTGGTACCATTATAGCTACTTAACATACATATTAAAAAATAATAAAATATGAAAATATTGAAAACCAGTGGGAAATGTGGAAACTATAGCTGGTTACCCAATATACTTCTGTAGACACAAATGTACTAGACTATCCATAGTCTCAGAGGGTTGAAGAAAATCAATAACATATAACTTATATTGATTGGTATTATATTTATATGAAAGGAGCCCCTGAAATTCTCTATACTCTGTTCTCCAGTAATCTAGACTTGCTTAACTGTTCTAGGTGATATTTTGAATAGGAGTATTTGGGTGAGAACAGGGTGTGACACAGACTAACAAATGTACATACTTGCATTTAAAAATACGTTTGACTATGAAATATGAAAACAAACCTGTGATTGTATGCCTTTAAGAAAGTAATCTTGCTAATAATGTAAAATATCCATGCAGAATGTCTTTCTAATATAAGAGTCAAGCGCAACTGCCATGACGGCACAATGATAATGAGGTCACAACTTTTAACTATCGCAAATCAGGGGTGTATAAGTTTTATCCAGGACATCTCTCAAACAATCAAATGGATAGAATCGTCGCATATTTTGGATAATATTAGTTACCAGCTGATATCTGTGATATCTGAGGTGGATGGGGTTTTACCAGTTGTGAACACTTGTATGCCATGGAAATCACAGTGGTAGAAAATTTATCAAAAATTGTAAAAGATTTACATACTCTTTAGAAAGCGAACTTGCGAATATTCATGTAGAAAGTTTTTCTGACGTACGAGTTGAGGGTGATCACCATGATGTCAGTCGCTAATGAGGTCACAACTTTTAACTACGGCAAACCGGGATGTACGACCTTTTACAGGATACTAGTACCTCTCAACCAATCAAATCGCTAGAATCATCGCATACTTTGGATATTTGTTACCAATGTACCCGGTATAAGATGCTTCTACTGGTCTCAGCCAGCGAGGTTACCCCTATAGCTCAGTTGGTAGGGTGTTGGACTCGCAATCCAACAACATGATTACCAACGTGCACAAGGTTTTGTAAGTTGATGATATATGAATCGTTGCTTTTTCCATAATTTTCCCTAGTTAGTAATATTATAATACATATAAAACATATTTAAACAAGATTAATCTTGCCACTCTCAGCAAATCAATTGATCAGCTGATTTTTTTAAATGGATGAAAGTTTGCACAATACGAACTCTCCTGATGAATTTGAATCCCTGACACCGTAGTTTCTGCACTCGTCCTATATAAGTAGAATCCCAGTACGAAGTACGAATCATTGCTCGTATATGTATTTCATTATTTTAAAAATTTGAACTGGGATTTAGAGACGCTTTCAAGTTTCTTCAACTTACATAATGGCTTGTCAGTTTAGGGCAGGAGGAAACCTGCAACATCCATAGCACTAAATATTGCAGTAAACCTGCGAGCACCGGCTGGTACTGACAAGACCAAACATGATAACTGCATTGCCATTCTACAGACAGTACATCCTATCAATATCGCATCAGAAAGGTAACTTTTGCGAACATTATGCCGGGCCCCCAGAGTGGGATTTGAACCTGGAACCTCGTATTTAATTACACCAAAGATTATTTAGTAGAAAATAAATACTGCATATATACTATCATACTACTCAATACTGATGCTGTGTGTGCGTGCGTGCGTGTGTGTTCTTCTTAATCATCAGCTTAGACAGTAGTATATCTGTTGATTACATTGAGCAAAAATGACCCCAGTCAACCGACTCAAAACATGTATCGTCATTGAGGCTAGATTTTATTTTATGAGCACTTCACACAGATCCACAGATTGAAGCAACACTAAAATATAATCACCACGGTCTCAACTCAAACTCAAAGTGGTAGTTTCAGTGTCAATCTAACAAGGACAGTTGTAACAGTACCCTCCTGATGAGAACACTTCGATGCCAACACATGTTGTAGAAAGATCAGAACCTCATCTACCGACTCTCACAGAAAGATCAGAACCTCATCTACCGACTCTCACAGAAAGATCTGAACCTCATCTACCGACTCTCACAGCATCAATTTATCATGACCCAGTGATAACAATAATGATCGTACAATAATAATAAAAATGATAATGATAATATCGTCTATTAATAAAAGGTACATACTCAACGCACTACGTTATTCTTACTCCGGTCAATGGATCAGTGTGCCTACAATTTCCTTCTCAACCCCCTGGATACAACACAACCAAATCTGTCATTTCAGGCACTACAAGATTAGCATTTACATTTCCATCTAATTCTTTGGGTACAAATTCCCTGCTGGGTGAACAGAGGCATCTTCCAAACCAAACCACTTGCCTAAGGTGACACCACATACTTTATTCAGCATATGTTTCTAGGGAATGAAGGAATCCTCAATACTGGGGAATGAAGGAATCCTAAAAAATCCTCAATACTGGGGAATGAAGGAATCCTCAATACTGGGGAATGAAGGAATCCTCAATACTGAGGAATGAAGGAATCCTCAATACTCTCCGATTCTGTCACTCAATCACTGTCGCCACGCCACAACCATCTGTTAGAACTGGCTGGTACTGACAGACCGGTTAATTAATACTCATTAATAGTGGTTTGTGACTGTTGTATTACATTAATTGTGGTTAGTGACTGTTGTATTATATTAATTGTGGTTAGTGACTGTTGTATTATCTTAAGTGGTTTGTGACTGTTGTATTATATTAAGTTTGTGACTGTTGTATTATATTAATAGTGGTTAGTGACTGTTGTTTTATATTCATTATATATACGAGTCATGTATAATGAATAAAATAATAGTCACTAATCACTATTAATGAAGAGTGAAAGTAATATGTCACTATAGCCACTGTTAATACGTGAAGGCATTACGGATACAACAGCCACTCACTGCTATTAACGAGTGACGATCAAATCACTGGAGTTAATACAACAGTTGATGCTGACCTTTCTCAAGTACTTCATTTCTGCACGGATGTTCTGTTCTAGCTTTTTTGCTCCATTCACGTGGCGGAGCTGGTGACATTGAGCACAGAGATCTGCTGCAAATTGCAGGTAAGTGCCGGCCACTGGCGCCATGAGAGGGTCGGCCATACTGGACTGTGTTGAGGCTGTCTCTGGGAGCACGTGGTCACCTGTAGCCATCACTGTCAACACCGAGCTGTTCCCATTTAGAATGTCACTTGTACTGTCAGAGATACTCCATATTGTCAACTTTGCCAACTTTGGTGGAGATCCAGTCAGAACTTGATCTTTTTTTAATGTAAAAGTTCTGGAAAGTGAAAATATTTCTAGCATTACCTGATAAAAGTAAATGTTTGACCATTGACAAAATAAATACTATATATATATCTATGGGTTTAGAGCTGCAAAATTATTTCACTTATTTAAAAAAGAAAGATTTTTGGATTGGGGTTTAGATCCACTTTCACGATTCTTTAACTTATATCACGGATTCTCAGCTTAGGACAGGAAGAATGAATGAATGAATTAGTGCTTTACGTCGCAGTGGGAATATTTCACCTGCAACATCCGTAGTGCAGTTGAACATGTTAAATGTAAACCTCCAGCTACATTTTCTCCCAATTGTTTTCAATATTTTAATATTTAATAGTTTTGTACTTGTTATCGCGAATTAACAGAATTAAATCTGATCCAGTTTTCCACTGTCCAAGCTTTCCTCAATATGCTGATACCAAATGCAATTTTTTTTATTGCTAAAGTTCAGCCCGCTGTTGGACGCAAAAAGCGTCAAAATGATGACCAGTATACAGTGGCCTGTCATTCTGGTCCATCCAGCAGACTGATGATGCAATGTAGTTACTCACTATGGTAAGACTGTGTATAATTAAAACTTTTCATAAAGTTGAATTTCCTTTAAAAAGGATAAAATAAGGTGCCTAGGATAGTCCAGGCGTTCAATTCTGTACATGCTTCTAATTCCGCACATTTCCCAAAGATTTTCATTTTCTCAGTTTGTTGAAATGATCTCCGTGAAGTAAAAGGCTGGTCCCATTCATGGGTTTCCCCAGGCGATTTTAGAGTTCAAGCGTCAACTATCTGTGTTCAACATTACTCAGTATAAAGGGCTGCACGCACTTCTCCAGGTTATTTATCCATAGATTACGGCCCATAATACGAATTTGGGCATTCCTGTACGAACTGGCACAACTCTACCATAAACTTAATCCCAACCTTAGAATTTGTGTAGTCTATCATTGAGTCTGTGGATATTATTGGAATTACAGTTACCTTTAGAAGTAAATACAGGACAGCGACATTCCTTCATAGTTCTCTCGTCGCTACATTCCTGATTGAGGAAGCTATTCAAGATTATGTAAGGACATATACCCAGTAAGAAGGAAGAAACTTCTATTTTAATAGCTCATCTGCCATTAAAGGTAATTTCAGAGTGTCATGTTTGGCTGTTATTCATATAAAACTGATTTGTACCATGTACCACTGCGAGTGGCTAGATGCAATAAAGTTGATATTTAAATTGAAAGGGAAGGGCAATACTTTATTATTGAAAAACAGAAACCACTCAAAATTAGTTCATATGAGCTAGAATGTTCGCATTATATCAATGAAGATATATATATACATACAAATATTAGATACCTTTAGTTTTCCTACGTTCAACTTCAAATGCAAAAATTCATGTGTCTCTTTTTATGGTCATGTTGAATTAAATACAATCAGTTGGCATATACGTTTTCTATTTACCTAAAACAATGTTTTAGGGCTAAATTTAGAGTGTGTGTATGTGTGATGGTGTGTGTGTGTGTGCGTGCGTGTGTGTGTGTGAATTGCCTTAGGTCATATTATTCGCAGGTACAGTATATTCCAGTATGCGAATACCAACAGGAGCAATAGCTGAAGGTTTGTGTTCATACCGAGTGGTATATTCTGGATGAAACAGTAGGCGGGAATTGAAGGATGTCATTAATTTAGTGACAAAGTGTCCATAGGCGAGTGGTGAACACATGGTACGTTTGGATGTCTCTATTAATCTAATCTGCTAATATTTGCTAATATTTCGTAAAAAGCCGTGCATACAGTATATACTATAGACTCATGTCATCTGGTAGCAGACAGTCACGAAAACTGAGCTCCTCGTCGATTAGACATTCAGATTTATTACTAGCAAAGTATGTAAAACTGGTTCTTGGCTCATCACTTTTCTCTATTAATCTAATGAAATGAAACTATTACCCACACAACAGACATTTAGGAGAACGAAAGGAATTTATATCTAGGTTCTATTTCCACGCGCTATGACTTGACTCTAGAATGTATTACAAGTTGACTAAATACGACCTGGTCTTGGTAACGATATTTATTTTAATTATCAGTTGTATTTAGTATCTCTAACGAAATAAAAGGTTAGATAAAATTAGTTGTAAGGAGTATATATTAATTCTGTTAAATATCCATGTTCCCCCTGATCAGTAAGCAGCTGCTGGTAAGGGCATAGACTCGGTAGACGAATGATAAATAGGTCTATTTTTTAATATTTCAGATTACTTTATTGTTGTTTTGATTTTTGTCAACTTATGAGTGATTATTTTCGACATTCCCCTCACTGCCCAGCACAGCCAGTACACGATTGGTGTTCATCAACAATGTAGATTTGCAGACAATCTTTGTCCTCTATCTGATCGAGAGTTAGTATGCAGCTCTGTAGCTAAAAAGTGCCCGCTTACTATTGTACTATCTATATGGCACCCTATAGATAGCAAAATAGTAAGCTACAGAACTTAAAGGCAGCCATCTCGGGTTATAGGTCGTTTCGCACCAATACCTGTTAGTACCAACTCCGGTCGTTTCGTCTAAAGTGCTTCGTGCTTAGTTTTGGGTCAATTAGCGCTGGTTTCGGGTCTTTTCGTACCGTTATTTTGATCCATATTTCAGTTGTTGTGATCGACAAAAAACATCATTTCATGCTGGTGTCAGGTCATTTCATACCATTGTTTGGATTCATATTCGACAAAGAACATCACTTCTTTCAATAACCATGATTATAAATTTTGGCTATCTGAATATACTAGCGAATGCTATGTATTTTAATATGGCCTTTCCTGATTCTCTTATATACTAGTACACATAGTTCTGTTTGATAATATACTAAGCGACAAAAGAAACGCGAAGTGTGCATATCATCATAGACTATGCTCACTTTTAAACAGATATTTCTCAGGCGATATTTCTGTTCATATGAAGGCTGTAGGGATAGTGTCGTATGCATAAATGACGGCATCACAAGGTTCCTGCAACGTTCAATTTTGTCTAAATGGTGCTCAATTGGATTTAAATGAGGATTAAACCCATACAAATTGATTGTATTGATGTTATTCCATGCCAAGAAATACTGTGTAAATCGCGCAGAGTGAGCCCTCGAGTTATCGTGCTGGAATACTGACTGACGTTAACCCTCCAAGAACGGGACG
>JAUTBT010084940.1:0-11963 GCA_032361225.1 Lepetodrilus schrolli | reverse complement strand
TGTGTGTGTGTGTGTGTGTGTGTGTGTGTGTGTGTGTGTGTGTGTGTGTGTGTGTGTGTGTGTGTGCGTGTGCGTGCCTATAGAAACGAATCTGAATTATAGTTAACCTTATACACAGATTCCAAACTATCTTGGAAGTGGCAGCTGTCAATCATAGGTCATGCTCGAATGGTTCCACATGACTGATACCGTAGAAATCAATTGATAACACAATGCATTCTACGTTAACCTGCGTTAACCCTCAAGCTCGTTGATATATTGATTGGGCAGTTTTAGCCATCAAATACATACACTATGTATTTGGAGAAAAAAATAAGAGAAAAAAACCACCAGGTTTTACGGATTGCATTGGTGGATCTATAGTAGTATGGATGGAACGTCAATGAACATGATATATGATGATTAGTGATGAGTTAAATGCGCTTATTGGGAATACAAGAAAAAGATTAAAAATCCACAGAAGGCCAAATTAAGTTTCAGACAACATGCTAATTTATATTTATTATTATTATTATTTTGATGAAATGTTTCTTTATTTTTGTTTTATTTATCTATTTATTTATTTAATAATATTATTTTTATTACGGTATCCATGCTAAATATTTACTCACACGAGTTCAAAATATTAGTAGTAAAAATCGGGTTCATCAGCTAATATAATATTTTATGTGCGCTTATATATGAAGCATACGTAAAATATTGACTGGTCATTACTATCAAGATCACGATGATAATATACATATTTAAGAGTGCCTTGAGTATTATTGGAGAAATATACCACGTGCTATTGTCATGTAAATATTCCAGGAGTATACTCATTTGGTATACACTCAGGATATCAATATACTCGAGGTATACACATACATAAACCGACATACAAAAACAATAGTATCATGTGTTCGAATTGTATAGGTCATCATTGGTAATTGTATAGCGGAAATAATTCATTATTCTTTCGAAAGACCACGTTTAATTATACATGATTAACCATAATTGTGGCACTTATAAGATTGACGGCAATAATGATATATAGGTCACGATTTTAATTGCTGAGGTTATTTGTTCTCTGAAATATTTCCCTCTAGTGACTCATACGGACAGTATACACGTGTATACTTTGATTGCAGTTTTCAATTTACTATATCCGGGGCGGTGTCTATTGCAAAGTCGTCTAGCCATACACAACACCCAGGATTTGTTTCAACATATCGTACGAAGTGAAAACGTATACAGCATAGAAAGACCAACACGTCGTGAAGAGAATCGTAAGTATTATGCTTCATTGTACATGTATTTGTTTGTATGTAAATGCATGTACGTATGATCATGCCTCCGCCGTAAAGATTGACATCTATTTTGAATTCGTATTTAATTATTTTTTTTACAATATTATTACGAAGTATATGTTTATGAAATGATTCACATTAGTATTTCTTTCTTGATTGACAGGTTCGAGGGGCTAAAAAAATGTCTAAGCAAATAACGACATCGTTACTCTTTCTTATTGGAAGTAAGTAGACCTTTACCTGTACGGTCCCGTATTTACATATGCATCCTCGACATCCACACTCATGGTTTTTGTAAGGTTGCTATGCTTGGTTTTTTTTAGAGGATGGTACAAATATTGCGCTCCAGGCTTCACGAAAGGGTCGTAAGTTAGTCGGGGCATAAATCGATGCTTACGACACTTCCTGTTATAGTAAAAGCACGATGCACGCCTTCATTTAGGTCAGGTCTACAGTACGACCCTTTTCGTAAAACGCAGAGCTGATATTAATTCCATGTTGTTCTAATGTCAAATATGAAATCCTGCTAAAATGAAATCCAATACAAAATTATATCAAGATTTAATATTAATTACATTGAAAAAACATCGCCATAACTTAAAGGAGATCATAGCCTACTACATATATAAAACGTAGCTTATGGTCTGCAGGGAAGAATAGAGGAAGTTCGAGTCAGTATTTATTTATTTATTTATTTTAAAATTGGTGTTTAGAGCCGCCTACAAGATTATTTCACATATTACGGCTTGTCAGTTTAGGGCATAGGAAACCCGCAACATCTATAGCGTTGAATGTTACAGTAAACCTGCGAACACCGGCTGGTACTAGCAGACTAAGGATTATGATAGTTTACCTGCAATGCCATTCTACAGACAACGCATTCTTTCAATATCGCATCAGAACGGTAACTTTTGCGAACATTAGCTCCCAAGTCCAACGTTCTATACCATTGTACTACCAGTCAGTATGTTGGAATGGAATCACCAATACATGTGCATAATGCTTTTTCTCATTATGTTACAGCATTGATAGTCAACGCCCATCAAGGTAAGTGTGAACACGATGTTAACCACATTCATCGGGTTAGTTTCACAAATTTACTGTGGCACTGAAACTACACTGTTAACATCGACATATCCTACATGAATATTGTAGTTACATGCAGCGGCTTGCATACCGTATGCATCTCAAAAGAAATATAGCACCCGAATTTACCCGTTCTCGATTTCACAAAACAAACTTAAGTCACTAACAAAAAAGATTACACACACGCACACATACACACAATTAGTAGGTGTTTTTTTTCGAAGAACTCCGTATTCTAATCTGGCCATTTTCCCAGATAACATCACGACGTCGGGCCGACGGTGGAATCTTGCTAAGTAGAGGAACTTTTTTATCGCTCAACAACCAACGTCGGATTCCCGCCTGCGACCGTGCCTACTATAACCACCGTCGTGATGTTATCGGGAATATACCCCGGTCCTGAATCCCAACCCGGATTTGTGGTCTATAAGTCCAGGTCCGGTGAATAGACAGAAAGTCCAGGTCCGGTTCCGGGTCCGAGGAATAGACCTTATCGAGAAATCCTAATCATGATAATACGTATCTGCTCTTTCCACAGACTTCTCAACACGCATAACAACGTGGGACTCATCTGTATGGACACCAGCTCCATCAAGCTTCATCCTGCCCTCCGACATGATCTTGAGACTGAAGGTCAAGGCCTGTCACTCTGCACGTGTGGCCTTGGTCAACAGGGGGAGACAACTCTACCAACTGGATCTGGGTAGGATGCGTGACGGAGTCATGGAAGTGGCGCTGTACAAGCAATGGTCGAACATTCCCAAGGTCATGCTGGCGAGAAGTCAGGCGAACCTGCTGGACTGTCGCAGCTTCCGGTCTTTCTGGATCACGTGGGTTGAGGGGATCTTCAAGGTCGGATTCGGGGACAGAGTGGGACAGAACTTGATCATCAGGGCTGTTGATCCGCGACCATTCATCATCAGCGACGTCATGTTCCGTTCCGGAGATGGTTCTTCCGCCGTCTGGTTAATCTAGTATTTCAAATATTTTGTGGCAAGATCATCTTTGCAAGACGTCAAAGGTCACTAATCAGGTTATTGCATATTCGAATACAACTATCTTTCCCTGGCATGTATGATCTTTTTCTCATCATATTTCTTTTTTACTAATCTAGAAATATAGTTATTTTCTAATTAATTAATTACACATAAGAGGCCCCTTTGGGGATTACTAATACCTTTTATTTACATTGGCGATACTGTGTCATATAATGTTTTATAGATTTGATTTTCATATTTTCGCCTAGTAGAATTATTATGTATTATGTAGACTACTATCCAACATATTTTTAAAATATATGATATTGCGTCCAAAGATGATTTTCACACTTTAAGTTACTTAATTATATGAACATTGTATGTACGGATTGGATCTCTTATGTGCATGCTTGGTGGTTGTATCTTATGTTAAAAGACAATCCTCGCGCTATTTACACCTTTGATCCACCATATGACTATTGGAAATTCCGAGAGCAAGTATAGAATTTAAATATGCCCTGATGTGTTCTACATAAATTTACGAATGTCAACAGGTTTGATCGTCTGTGTGCATGCCTACAGTATTGTATGTACATTTGCTTTCAAATGAAGTATTTAAGATATGTCCAAATGTGTTGTTTATAAATCTGTCATTCAAATCTGGATTGTTCTCTCCTAACAGCGCGCGCGCGCGCAAACACACACACACACACACACACACACACACACACACACACACACACACTGTATGAACGAAATCGTTTTGGAGTGTATCATTGTTGGTATAGCACGTACCCGGATCCACGTAACCTAGCAACAGTAGAACCTGTTAAATTACAGTTACACGTATTAAACACATTCGGGTTGATGATACATGTAATTATTCTTTTGAGATCCCGAAATGCTTCACAAACATAATAATTCAACATGGAGTGTATCCTCTGCCGTACTATTAATCAGCATCATCGAAGAACGTTCAAGTGGATCACCCTGTGGGGCAGAGGATGCATAGAGAGGAATATTTAGGCTACGACCCACCAATTCGAATCTCATACGCGACAGTGTTAACATATTTAAACATAACTAGCACTAGTGAACCAGTGCGTCAGCAGAACACATACCTTATTGCAAAATTCACTTTCCCAGTAGAATAGAAATCTAGAAAGAAAAACATAGCTTGAACTGGGTACGACACATTTTCGTGACGACAAATTCCAATGTATTAGTTCTTAATAACCTATATGGATCACGAACAAGCCTTATATGTACATGTGTATGTTGATTAACAGTCATATATTAATGAAAACTGATACCAGAAACCGTAAAACAGTCATACGACTACACTCTACATTAACTAATAATCTGAAAAGTTCTAAATAGAGTTAATGACTTAACATGTAAAATGGCGCATACTTTGCCATAGACTAGCTTCATTCACTATCGCTTAGCTTCACAAAACATAAAATTCGAAACATGCTGGACATATAAACAATTTTTAAAAAAATCGTGTAGCGCTACAATAGTTGCAAGTCCAATTGAAGAGTCTTCTACAATTGAAATTGGGTTACACGAAGCTCGTGTAGGCTATTTTAATAAGACAGCGTTACGACTATTGCAACGGCAGTTGAAAGTCCCTACAACTCCTTGTCACTTGGTCACTTACTTGAAATTTTTAATAGACAAAAAACGTATTGTTTTCAGGATCTGAGAATGCTTTATTAATAAATACACAAGTGGAGAAAATGTATGTATCTATATATATATCCATGTATGTATGTATGTATGTAAACATGTATGTATATTCTTACAGAAATTATTATCCTCGTGGCTGATTTGACTTGTCGGGATTACACATCGTATAAAAATAGAACTTAGGGGGTCTATAGGCATAGTACGCAATACTATATCATCATTGTACACTCACTACAGACTGTTTGTAATGAACATATAACAGATAACGTATATAATAAATTAAAGTTTGGCCTATAAATTACACAAGAAGACGAATATTTATTTTGTTTGAATATTATGAAGCAATTTCTACTGTTCGTTTTCCGTTTCCCCACCTATAGAGTTACTTAGAGTTACTTCCCTTTGTAATGGTGGGTGTTGCATTTATAAACAATCTGTTACGCGGTTGAAGGATAATTAATTCGAAGTGGAAGACACCCCAAGGTAAGTCGTGTTGATAAAACATTCCAGATGGGAATGGATGAAAGGGAATATGGAATTTAATTGCTGTTTAATAACCAGTAAGGTCATAATCTACTAGATTATCAGCTGATAGACTGTCTGATTTGCAAATTGATTTGGACACATCGACTCGTCGTGGACAAACCTAGCTCTATAATTTATGGATGAATGGACAACTAATCAAGTTATTCAGATTTTAGGTGTGATTTCCGCCCCCACCCCACTCTCTTTTCTTCCATTCTATTCACGTGTGTCATTTTATTACATGCAATGGTACAATAGAGTTAATGATAATGATTTAACGACATGGCGAAAAATACACTTGTCTGTCGTTAGAAATCTAATATGGAAGTCGGATGTCAAATAATATGACCAACGGAACTGTCCAAGGATGGCCGATTGATGTGACGTCATATACTGCTACTGTAATTTCTACTGAGTACTAGGTCGTCTTTAGCCCTTGGGTCTCCACTATACTATCTTAGTACCAGACTAGGCGCTCGGACACTGTAACTCGTCGCCCATGTGCGGGTTGATGCAAGTTCGATTCCCGGTTGGAACGCCCCAATTAAATTTGAGGACGGAATGATTTCCCAATTTTAAAGATGGGAGATGAAAAAAGGAGTGGTGCGGGCGGAAATATTTCCCCGTTTTCTTCCATTCTATTCACGTGTGTGTCATTTTATTACATGTAATGATATCAATAGAATAACCCAATTTTGTAATGATACTGATTTAACGACATGGTCAAAAATACATGTACAACTCAAACTCACGTGTCTGTCCATAGAAATCTAATATGCAAGCCAGATGTCACATGATATTACACTCAGCTAACCAATGGAACTTTCCGAGGATGGCATATTGCTGTTGTGATGTCATATACTGTTACAGTATACAAAATCTTCTTTAGCCCTTGGGTCCCCACTATACTTTTGTAACAGAAGATCATGCCGATCATGGGATTCGAACCCGAGTTGCTGGATTGAGTGTGATACTCTACTGAATGAGCCAAAGGGTAGAGCATTGGACTCGCAATCCAGCAACTCGGGTTCGAATCCCAGGATCGGCATGATCCTCTGTTACAATGGCACCCAACGTGTATTCGAGTTGTTCCCGGTGAACTCTCAGAATTGTCGGACTGAGAATTCCTAGCTCCCTGGTGGCTCAGATAGAAGTGAGTGGATTAGTAACTCGAGGACGAGTCACCACGTGGATGGGGAGAATGTAGCCGGGTGTGATATAAGATGCCCCTACTGGTCTCAGCCAGTGGGGTTACCCCTTTGGCTCATTCGGTAGAGCATTGGACTATCAATCCAGCAACTCAATCGTCTGTTACACTATGTTAGGGTTTGGACACATTTTATTAACGACAAAGATAATCGTGAACATCGAAGCACTTTGCTATTGAAGCGATGGTAAAATATAACTTAAGAACTCGCAGACTGAAACATCCGTAATAGTATCAGACTCATTCCATAATAACATCAAACTCCTTACAGGGTTCCTACGACACGTGAAGTGACAAGACTTCAATAATTTGTGTTAGTCTTTCATGTGTTCCCCCATTGCGTAGTCGGCTAGGCACTCGGACACTGTAACTTGTTGCCCATGTGCAGGTTGGTACAGGTTCAATTCCCGGTTGGAATCAAAATAAAACAAATTAATGTTTCATTTCTAGAGAAATTTGAGGGCGGAATGTTTTCTCAATGTTAATCATTGGAGAGGAAAACATGAAGACAAAAAGATGTGTGCGGGTGGAAATCTTTCCAGATTTTATATTGTTAGATGTTATGGGTGCATTACAGTTGCTAGAGATCTAATCATAACTCTTTTATTAGACTAATGGATTCTGATACATGTATCGATAGATGGTAATATTTTTCGCCATTTCCCATTTCGGATGTGTACCTATTTCCGCCACTCAGATATAGTTTCATATCGCAAGATCAAGTGCATGTCCAGAGGTCACATGCAGATTAATCACAATGTAGGCCATTAATGAAGCCTCAATAAAAAACAACAACTTGGAAATATGATGCGCTGTCTGTAGTGTGGCAATGCGGTTATCATCCTTGGTCCATCAGATTTACTGCAGGTTTCCTCCTGCTCTAAACTGACAAGTCGTGATATAAGTGAAATAATCTTGAAAGTGTCTCTAGTCAAAACCCCAATTTAGAAATTAAATTTAAATAATATTTTTTACTTTCCATTGAAATTTGTATGTTCAGTTATCTTTGTAAACATGCTTCTATTTCCCGGTGAACAGATGTTTAAGTCAGTCAAGTGTCCAAATGAGGAACTGTCCCTCACAAACTGTGCCATCACCAATCCAGCAGACTTCAAAGATGTCCAGTGAGTAATGATCATAGCAAATACAATTATTTAAAATTAATTTTATCGATCAAATTTATTTCATATTAATGTAATGTTATCGTTTATTCATGAGTAATTTTTATCAAATTTATTAATGAATTTTTATCAAATTTATTACTGCTTTTTTAAAAATCGAATTTATTTAATGATTTTGTTATCAAAATTATTAATGATTTTTTTTATTTATGAACATTTTGAACATTTTGAAAACATTGAGCTTGTCTGTAATAATGGTAAGTTTTAATCAACATGCTCATTTGTAATTTAATTACGTGTACTATTATTTTTGTGTTTCAGTCACATCAGGGTTTCTGTGACGCCTCATTCTAAGTTTATCTTCACGATAAGTTCAAATCCAGCTATCGGTCCGGGGAAGATTGCATTCAATGCCATGCACGTAAGTTCTACAACTTTTGTCCTGCTCGATGCTGAAGAGATCAATATGACCTGTAAGGATGTAGTAATTGTAAATACTTCACAACATCTCAGGCTGGAAATTATGTGCTGGTTTCCTAAATGGTAGGCTTCCATTCCACAGCAAAGCCATCAAATGGCCCTATCAATCAAAATGCGTGTTACAAAATGAAATGGGGCAAAGTAATCCCAGTATTTTTATTAATTAAATAAATGCATAGTAATGCAAAATTAATTCACTATATAAAAAAAAAAAACACTCAAAAATATTCACTTAAAAAGGTGATATGAAATTAAAAATATGATTAGCCAGATTCATTTATATTATGTTTCTGGCATTACTATAGAAGTCTCTAATATATTTGTTTGTGTAGGAATATATATTTGTATGCATACGGCCCTTTACATCAAATTGCTGCTAATTTGAAATTTAAGAAACAGAATTCTACAGAGTTACGAATGTTTTCCTGCCATGTTTTCAGAGGAAATGGGCGAGCATTACACTGAATGCTGACATCGAGGTAGAACCTCTGAGGCTGGACTCCAGCAAACAAACCATCGGAACCATTGTGGTGGAGATCGACTTCCTCAACAAAAGAAAGTAAGTCAGAAGCATCACAGACCATGTTAACCATATAATATTTATTGCCCCACATATGATATTTATTTGCCCCATATGATATTTATTGCCCCCATATGGTATTTATTGCCCCAATATGATATTTATTGCCTCCCATATGATATTTATTGCCCCACATATGATATATATGATATTTATTGCCCCACATATGATATTTATTGCCCCACATATGATAGTTATTGCCCCCATATATTTATTTCCCCACATATAATTCAAGTAATGGTTGGCCTAACATTACCTGTGGTTCTGTATCTCTATTTTGTCTCCTATTACTATGTTTATATTTTATCGGCACCTTAGAGCTACGGATGGTGGCGATTATTTGAATGTTTATTATACACATAGGATCATAGGCACACTTTCAAATGTTTGTAATTCATGAGGGGCAGGAATGGATAACAATATTTTCATATTTTATTTTATTTTTGTATAAAAAATACCAAACTATGAACAAACATGAAAATAATATTGAAAACGAGTTGGACCTGCAGAACATGTAGCTGCACAATATACTTGTGTAGACAAATCAAATGTACACACTTTCAGGTAAAATACGTTTGATAATGAAATATATCAATAAACCATGATTGTATGCCTTTAAATCCCAAATCACTAAATGATCGTGCACTCACTGGCTTGTATTCGCCATGTGTATTATTGAAAAAAAAGGTTTTTCATTATCATTTAATTCATTAACAATCAGTATCACTACACTGTGATGCGGCTCTTGGATCTAATGATATTTCATCCCGGAACATTTCATTTCTCGACCAATCAAATTGCTAGAAATATCCTAAATATGTTACAATTATTCTCATTCATTTATTTTCATTTCTTAATTCATTCAATCATTCATTCATCAACACAATAATCTTTTCATTCATTCAATTTATTGGGGAGAAATATGTGTTTCAGTGCAGTGTCAGATTCCTTCGACAGCGATAAAATGGCACAAGAGTTTTGTATGAGCTTTGGAAACCATATCTTCACGAGGGAACAGCCATTGGCATTCGGATTTGAGAAGAAGATCTTCTCAGTCAGAGTCACGGAAATCGAAGGTGGTTTGGATTTGTTATCATTACGATCATAATTACGTCCTTTATGCATGAGAATTATTTTAACCCTCTGCATGCTGGAGGCAACCGGAGATGCCATAAACAGGAGTACATGTGCCTAATTCAGCAGGGAGAGGGTTAATGCAGTCAACCTGAGTTAAATTATTGTGAAATTATCTTTATAATATTTATATGTCATTTATTACCATGATCACAATAACTATAATACTATAATAATTGCATTTATAGAGCACATCATTCAGAATAGCAGTGCACTGTGCATGTGTGTAATAAAAATACGAAATTGGACATTGTAGACAAAAATGTAGGCTGTTACATAATTAAATTTGTTAGTAATTTATTGTTGTTTCATCTACAGTTCTTGATTTCTCCAAGGCTCGAGAGAAATTGGAAGGCAAACCACGATCGGTGAGATCTCGTTCATCAGTTCTTCAGTGTTAAGTTCGTCCATGTGCACACCCTGGGGGGAAAATGAAATGTTCTTGATTAAATTTATGATAGCCTTTTAATAAATATTTAGACATGTTCAAGAGTTCACACGTAATAGTAGAATGGTATATTGCCAATTTTATCCATTGCATTGAAAAGTACCGTAGGTGTAGCTGACCTTGTGCCCTGTAACATAGAGGATGCATATTTACGGAATTTTTGCTGATGTTTTAGGCTGATGTCGGAATGCTGACACCAAACTCGGGTGTCGTGTTTGAGAAAGTCAAAGACAGCCTGATTAATCTGAAAGGAAAGTCCAAAGGGTAATTCTTGTTTGAAACGATCAAATTCATCTGTGGATTAATCCTATTGCAAATCCATCGCGTATGGGTGAAAGATTCGCTGTGACGTAAAACAAAAATAAATAAAAAATCACACTCTTCATGATGGCTATTGGAGATGCACACCAGAGCCAGCAGTTTCTAAAAAGCTTCCCACTGTGAAGTAAAGCAATAATAATTCAATTCAATTATAAAAAGCTTATTGATTAAAAAAAATAATACAGCAAGTAGAAGATATACAATCACATTTATTTTGCATATATCTTTCATGCATTTTACCGAAAATATCCACAATTTGATCTCAGCCTATCATGTTGTAGGAAATCCACACACACGTCGATCATCAATCCAGACTGGGACTTCACAAAGATGGGTATCGGCGGCCTCGACAATGAGTTCTCCGCCATTTTCAGGCGAGCGTTCGCCTCCCGGGTATTCCCGCCCGACATTGTCGAACAAATCGGTGAGTGAATTTTCATTAATTCTGCAATAAGGCAGGACAAATTTGAGAGTAAAGAAAGTCTCCCTCTTACTCTCCATGTATTTTAGAAGGCATTACTATTGTGTAATTTGTAAGTGATTTGTTTCTTAGCATTGCAGCGGGAATCTTTCAGCCGTATGTGATGATTGCACTAAGGGAGGTAATTACGAAAAGATCCCAGCTATGATGTAAAGCACTAATTCATTAAAAATATCCTTGTTCTTCATGTATTGTATGAGTTATCAGTATTGTGTTAAAGAGAGGAGAGTGAATATTTTGCGTAACGTCGCAGCGGCAATCTATCACCCATACACAATGATTGTGGTAAGGGAGACAATTATGAAAGAATTCCACCATTAATGTACTGCACTAATTCAGTCAATTACGAAAAGATTCCAGCTATGATGTAAAGCACTAATTCAGTAAAAGAATATCCTTGTTCTTCATGTATTGTACGAGTCATCACTATTGAGTTAAAGAGAGGTGTGTGATTTGTTTTTGCTTAACGTTGCAGTGGTAATCTTTCATCCATATGCAATGATTGTGCTAAGGGAGATAATTATTATTATAATTATGATTGAATAATGATTTGGCCTCAGACTACAATTATTCATTTCCTGGTTGACCAACTTGTGGAAGTGACGTCAGAGAATATAGTCATCTG
>JAUTBT010084938.1:0-11965 GCA_032361225.1 Lepetodrilus schrolli | reverse complement strand
TGCGGGTTTCCTCCTGCCCTAAACTGACAAGTCGTGATATAAGTGAAAGAATCTTGAACGCGACTTAAAACCCCAATGCAAAAAAAAACAAAACAAAAAACACACAACATGGTAAATAGACCGGCAAAGGTGGAGATAGGGGCCCCCTCTGTTTGACTCGTTTTCGTGAGTCGGGTATAGGGATAGGGTTAAGGTTAGCACAGACATATATATTTACATCTAACAACTACATAATCGTGACATTTATTCACGAAAATATCCATCAGTTGTTATTAATAATGGCCGATCTGATCAAAACAGCACGTCGCTGAATGACATAATACAGAGTACTTACCGCAAAAAAACAATAATCAAAATGTATTTATTTGGGTGCAAAATTGAAGCCTAGAGGACTGTAGAATCATGAAACACATTTTGCCACTGAGATTCGGCCAAACTTAGTAATAAAAGGGATGGGGACCCCGATCTTCACCTTTGCCAATAAATCTGCAATACGTAGCCGGTTCAGTCGTGCAAAAAGCCTAGTTATGGCTTCACATTGGTTTTCACTGGCGAAGGTTCGATGGAAAAATAAAGTAGTGGCAAGTATATCTAATAGCGGTGTGGTTACAGACTAAAAGATAACAACATAGCCATTAATCGTTGATTATTCGGGAATACGTGTTGACAGTGTGTTACTACGTCTCGACTAGGATCTGCACACAAGCATACCGTAAGCGCACGGCGCGTCCGGGAAGTACCAGTTTGCCAGTTGATAGGAGCGCGATTTCCCTTGCACGCCCATTTAAGGCATTGCCTACCTTTCGGATGTAGATGAACAGACACACATGCAGACATATAGACAACGGTAATGTACATTGCGCAAGACGAACAACCTGCAGTGTAAAATCAGGAACAAGGTCTAACCTCCAAATCGTGGCATACATATTAATATTGAAATTATACGGCAATTCCATCAAATTAATATTGTCTGAAATGGATACGAGTTAAAAGAGAAAGACATGCCATACCAATACCAGACGATACCCCGACGGTGTACGGATAATGACTGTAATTTCATTGTCATGAAACCGTACGTAATGTGGTACCATACTGGTAGTCTGTGCGCCGACGGTGAGAATTAGTTCCTGGTTATGTCAAAGAACCATCACAGTAAGCAATCATGGCGTTTGAAGCAGTATATCCTTTCTGATCATTGTATCATGCGAACCTTATCGAGGTACTAAAATCGACTTAGTATTGCAAAGCATATATATCGCCAATGGGTTTGTTGTATTATACATTACATTTCATGTCATTGAAATCGAATTAAATCTAATGAATATTTGATGACTGTAAGCTTTTTGTATGTGTGTTTTTTCCATGTGTTTGATTTACTCTCATTTAACCGTAGAAATAGATACAGGTAGAAATACAGGTTCGACGTAGCAGATAGGTCGGGGCGGGTGGTAGCGCAATCCCGGCAAACACACAACGTTATATAACGTTATTACAACGTTGTGTCAACGTTATGACGTTATTACAACGTTGTAATAACGATATACAACGTTGTGTGTTTACAGGGATGGTAGAATGTTGGACTTCAAATCCCATCCCGGGCCCCGGCATCAATTGGGCCCGTAAGTATATCAGGTCTATTTTTAGAATTTCTAAGAATATCCCAGAATCTACCAAGTTCCGGTAATAGCCAAACACGAATACTAGGTCTTGGGTTGACTAAACTCCAGATACAATCTTAATACGCCGTTAATACGGATCGTGTGCTTACATTTCTGTTCGATTCAGAGATGAATCAAGTTGTTCAGCATGGCCCACACGTTATAGATCTCGGTACAACGTAAGGTACGTAAATAAAACAACAGCTATGCACATGTCACCGTGTAGGTTATCACCAGAATCGTTAAACCGGATATGTCTAAAAATATAATTTGACCCACTCATGCGCGCTATGTTCATGAAAGTTACATTTATGACGCTATCATGGTAGCATATGCTGTCTGTAACGTGACAATGCAGTTATCATCCTTGGTCAGTCAATACCGGTCGGTGCGCGCAAGTGTACTGCCACATTCATCGCTACCTCCTCCTGCCCAAAACCGACAAGCCTTAATATAAGTGAAAGAATATTGAAGGCGCCTCTAAACCCCAATTAAAAAACACACACACATTAAAACAACAAACAGATAGGTCAATATTGAAAGTACGTTAAAAATACTATCCTTTATCACGGTCATTGGGCATTAAGTACAACACTTTTTCTGAACAATAGTGCATAATACCTGTATACAAGTTTATGCAGGTTTATATAAATATTCCATAAACAATCACATTCCTGAACAATCTGCATAATATAAAGTTTAATAAAGTAATGCAAGTAACTGGAAATGATGCATTATGCAACTGTATGTATATTAGGAAGGTTTGAAAGCCATAACATATTTCTGAACTAGTCACAATGATAAAGTGTCGCAATCAACTATAAATACTGCTACATTAAGTAGGTTTATAATTATTATTATTATTATTATTATTATTATTATTCTATATAATGAGATTAATGATATTATATATCATTAAAGCGCATACGATAAATTTGCATAGGTGTACGTGAAATTATTATTATTATTATAATTATTATTATTATTCTATATAATGTGATTAATGATATTATATACTATCATTATTCTCATTAAAGCGCATACGATAAATTTGCATAGTGCAAATGTTACAAAGGCCATTATACAATAGCATCATAGTCGGATACATATCTCATAAGCTACCAGGAATAACTGTGTTAATACATGAATGTGTTAATGGGTAATTCTTCTAGTGCAAATCTTCATACTTGACACATAATAAACCAACGCTGTTTTCTACACAGATAAAATATCCTCTTAAGCGAGTGATTGGGTGTTAACTTGTTTCGCGTCCTTTCCGCACTATAATACATTTATATTTCTGTTAGTTAGTATATAAAGTTCTAATGTACTATTACGCTGCTGTCGTGATATATTTAATGGATATTATGATAGGCAATGAGTCCTGGTATAAAATACAGAACATAGGGCAGGACACTGAATTACTTTCCACAGGTAATCAATATTTACCGTGTTGTACATGTCTACACATGTAGATCTATCACAGCGGCTCTAAATCCCAATTCTAAAAAATAAATAAACTATTAATAAATCGTTTGTAATCTGCATCATATGCAATCTAGTACTTTCATTCAACACAACCTAACCCTCAGAGAGGTTCTTAAAAAACAATTATTAATAACGATGCTTAAAGAAATGGTGATTAAATCAGGTTACCGTACGATTGTTTTCCAAATTGATTTCATCCTATTCATATGCATGTGTTATATTCTATAAATGTTATACTTTGTAGGTTTATGAAATTTTATATAATTAATATTATCTGTTAGTAATATGTTAAAATTATTTATTTTTATTTTGTGAGTGCTTTTTGCATTCTTAGGAATCATATTTTACATGTACTCTTCAATAAAAGAAACTCCTAGCTTTTATTTTAGTTACTAATATAATGCTTTAGTGCAATCTTATTAGATAACTAAAGACATTTATACCATGCTATGGTGAACGCAGTAGTTGACGTCAACACGTGAATATGGCTTTTTCACGAAATTCCATACTACGGGTAGAGAGCTGACATATTCCACATGGAAATAATGTGCTTCCATTCCGTACATGTCACCTCTACAGGAAATTTTATACACAGATTATCGACATTGTCGCCAGATCACATCAAAATTACGCCCAGGCTGACATAAGTCCACCGTAACGATGTCATTGGACAATTAGAAGGATGCGCGTTATAACGTTGACACAACGTTGTAATAACGTTATATAACGGTGTAATAATTATTACAACGTTGTAATAACGTTATATAACGTTGTGTGGTTGCCGGGTCAAGACTGTACCGTTATCTGCAACACAGATCAAAACATTACCAGCCCACATCCGGTAGACCAAGGACTACAACGACAGTTAATGATTTTTACATCCGAGCACATAAAGCACGTCACAGATCTACCTTATGCAGTATACCATGAAGTTGCTGGATAACGGACAAATCTTGTGGGCAACTTATAATGGATGGTCTTAGAGCTAGAGTGTTTATTGTTTGCGTTATTTTGACAGCGAGACACTGACGACTGTCGACGTTGTTGTGTCAGGTAGGTAGAATGTCACATATTCATCAATGTGGGAAAGTCCGATTTAGCGATAACATCGTGATTTCTGTTGAATCGCGCTGAAAGCAGGCCCCGAGATTACGAAACCTGTTGAGTACGATTTCATGCTCAAGCTCAAATTTTATATGGGGATTTATGAACAAAACTTTGAGTTGACTATGAAATCGTACTAAAAAAAGTTTCGTAATCTCTGGCCCAGGGTAAACAGACGTCTTCGTAAACATTTTGCCTCTAGCTGCGTCACGGAGGACGACAGATTCGATCTAGGCAGCGTTATGATGGTGGCAGCCATATCGCATACGGGAAAACAAATATGGTTAAAATCCAGATGAATTTACTGGCCCAGTGGTACTGCAACACCATTCATCAATTACACGTCATACAATTAAATGAAGAACTGTAACGCCATTTTCCAGCATGACAATGCCAACCACAATAGATCACGTTTGTTAGCATGGTGCCTTCACAATAACCGTATACAGGTTCTTCTAGGGCCATACAGTGACAGAATTCAGCGAAAAAGAACAATTATGGGATGAGTTGGATCAAAGCTTACGTTAACGCCGCCGTCAGCCAC
This sequence comes from Lepetodrilus schrolli, assembly GCA_032361225.1. Classification (NCBI taxonomy): domain Eukaryota; kingdom Metazoa; phylum Mollusca; class Gastropoda; order Lepetellida; family Lepetodrilidae; genus Lepetodrilus; species Lepetodrilus schrolli. Next base: position 7,171 of record JAUTBT010084938.1, on the reverse strand, counting down.
ATCCGTGATAATTACTGGTATCCCCCATGTAGGATAGGTGTACAAACATTGGCCATGCTCGAATTTGAAATCTCACCAGCTCCATAGAAAGGTGGTGCCAAGCAAATCTCAATACACATTTGGTGACCTTGACATTTGTTAATACCAATGAAATTCCTAATGCAAATGTCGATTTTCTAATTATATTGTCTGACGGAGTTTTTATAAATATCTCTTGTCTCATTGATTTCAATTTATAACACGTTTATAACATTTTGTGGCTATAGGAATACGATATCACCACACATTCTTCATATCATGGCTATGATCACGGACAAAGATGCTAATCTTGAGGAAGGCATAACTCGTACTATAAATAACGAATACTAAACTAGTTTCCGTGTAATATTTATTTATTTTGTTTCGGTATCTGTCCAGTGAAAGCTACACTATCAATGACCCTCTCCCTGCTGGATTAAGCACACATACCGCTCTTTAGGATATATCCGGTTGCCTCCAGCATGGACAGGGTTAAACCAACTAAATATGCTTGGTAATTTCCTTGGGTAAACAAAGAACTTGAGAACCTATTCGATGTTAGGTATTTATTTCCAAGAGCAAGCTCAGGGGGTATTGAAATACGAATGTAAATGCTGCTATCAACGATACATTTTAAACATTGCAGTTTTTGTTGACGTCATCATTGCCAGACACAATTTGAATGTCAGCAGAGGTGGTAGCTTTAACACTGTCGGAGTTTGACAGATATTCGCGTAAAGAACAGATACATTAACGTAGCTTTCAAGACGTCGATAATATCGCCTTAAAAGCGTACATAGAAAATAATAATCAGTTTCATTAGCCAATCAGCAACCGAATTATTGTGTGACACAGGGTAATGTGAAATGTGTATACGACTTCCTCTATTTAATAAAATACAACTCTATTGTGTGTTATACGAGTTTTTGCCTAGAGGCTTAGCGGTGATCAACATCCTGATGTTTTAAAAGATGTTGTAAGTAGAAAAAGAGAATAGCAAAGCAAACGTTACAACGCTGAAATGTATTTATATGATATTGAGGATCCAATTCGAGTATAATACATATCCATTCTCCTCAATGTGAATCCGTGTATTGTATTGTTGATGAGCGAAGTGGAATATCTGCTTCATCGTCCCTCAGGAGTTTCTGGTTACTAGTATTCTATAAGGCAATACATTCATCTTGACTAGTGAGAGAGAGAGAGTGAGAGTGAGAAAGAGAGAAAGAGAGAGAGATAATCTATATATAAAGATATAGAGGATAGAATGACACAGAGCCCATTGTGCACAATAAACAAGAGAGATATCGATAGAATGGAAGAAGAAGAATAGGAAGGAGAAAGAAGAAGAAGAAGAAGAAGAAGAAGATGAAAGAAGAAGAAAGAAGAAGAATAAAATAAAAGAGAATATACAGAGATACTCTTGTAAAGTTTCAATCAGCTATGGCTCCAATTCCCTGTGACTATAGCCAGCACTCAGCACTCTGAAAACCCTCCAGGTTGTAAGTCTTCAAATAAATACATTTACGTATTCGACGAGAATGCTTGCACATCCTTTTGCAGTCTAAGTATCATTGAATACAGACAATAAATTCTAGACTCTATGCATACATGGACATTCCAGGCCTACGTTTCGCGAAGAAATCGTACCAGTAGTCCGGTCGTTAATCTGAGCTTACGCCATTATTTTCTACGTTAAACAATCGCGTGTACCATCATCTACGACCATTACGAAATAGTTTACAATACAAACTCATGTTTAACCAGGTTTTGTTCACAAATCCTCATATAAAAATTGAGCTTGAGCAAAATAATAAATTGTAAGCGCGGGACCAGACTACCGATACTGCCGTTTTGTGAAACGCATGCTTGATGATTGTCTGCTATGCCAAAGGTTTGAAGAAGGAAACATGTTTATCTCTGTTTGGGGTATGGATTGGACCAATCCTTCAAATTATTCAGATGTAGGAAAGGATTTGTTCTGTTGTATTGGTGTGGAATAACAAGGTAAAAGCATACGGTATGTCTGCACTTTTTTCCTTGACCAAATAAACGGTGTATTTTCTGCAGTTAACACTGTTGTTCCGTCGACCAGTAACTACTACTCTGTGCACCAAGGGATATGCCACCTACCAACTATTTTCTCGCTCTTTTAGAGATGCTGTCAGTATCCAATCAAAGCACTGCTTCTGATAGGTATTAAGGAGCAAACACCAATAGCAGGAGATCGATACAGTTGTGTAGAATAATGTCCTAGGAAGATTAGTGTGTGTATTTGAATTTGGGTTTCACATTTATTTTCGTCGTAGGATATATTTATTGTTTGTTGGAATATTTCCTATGAAATTTTCATGGTTACCCTCAGATGTGGCTCAAATGAGATTTAAACTTCTTGCAGCTGTCATTCTCCGTAAACCTTGTTGTTCCTGAACAATTTTGAGCTTTGTACCATAATGGTATTCAGCAAAGAAATGCTAATATGCCACTACTTCCGGTTAGCTACAACATAAATAAAATCCATGACAATAAAACGGTAACATTGTAATCGTACCATCTGGATGCAATTTGGTTTCAAATTGTTGACATGAAAATAACTTATATTCCAGAGAACATATTCCATAACAAATACTTACTATAATTATTAATCTTGTGAATACACTGATAAGCATAGTAGGTCGTTTATGTTAATCCATATTCGACAATACTAATTAAAGGACATCCCAGTATATTGGATTTCTAGATGTCTGTGAAAACACTCGTCACCAATGCCAATGATGACGTCAGGATTGGCACCTCAATGACACGCGAATCTGGGGTCGTATTCTCGAAACTTCTTAACTTACGAATTTCTTAGTGAGAGACGAACTTCTTAAAAGATAAGATAAGTAGTATTCGCGAAACTATCATAATTTTTTAATAGCCAAGAAATATACGTAATTATTTTAAAAACAAAAAGTAGGGGATTCCCCCAATGACGCGAATCTGAAACGTATTTAACTAAGATAGCTTTGCAATTTTTTTTTATTAAGCCCATCATATGGTCCAGGTTTTGCCCATCATATTTTCTGAATATTGGTAATTGGTAGTTTCTGAATTAACGAAAAATAAAAACGAAAAAAAACAAACCAAAAAAACCCGAGAAACGTCACTTCAGGGACAGCACATGACGTCTAAGTCACGTGATGGCTGATACCAACGGCAAGTGAAGTCATACAGACGTCCATCATATGTATTGCTATAACTAGGATTTGTATTAGGTTTCAGAATGTTTTAGTGTGGTTCTTGAAAGAAATAATTAAGAACTTAAACATTATGGATTCAGACCAGTTCAAATATTTGTTCAGTTTCTGAAATGGCCTTTTTTATGACATTATCATGTGTGTGAAAGTCCATACGGGTGTTTTCTTTCAATCAATCATAAAGAACATCTTCAAAGGTTCTGTGCCGCTGTAGGACTCGTGGTACGAAGAGGGTAGTCTTTAATTCAATCTGGTTAAACCCTTACATTCATTTAGTTCAATTCCCTCCACGTTGACGTCGATAGCGGATTTGTCATACGTTATTATTGGGTTATAAGCAAAGTATGCCCACATTACGAATACTCAACAAAATTAATTAAGGACGAGTAAACGTTTTGGATATGTACATTTATCTTTATAGTATTTTAACAACGAAGAATTTCCAAACGCATACAGGCTGCAGGTGTTAGACAAGAACTTGCAGACGCACTGGAAGAAGAATGCCATCAGATTCCTCAAGCTGAGTTCCGAAAATTGGTAGAAAGCTTCCCTACAAAATATCCGCAGACCCTTAATTTATTTGGTTGAATATATATGGTCAATCACATTTGAGTTTTATGTCAACGGTAACGAACTATCAGCAAAGCCAACGTGCTATACTAATCTTGACGTTATACTTATCATTGCTATTTAAATGTTGTAATCCTGATATTACTCTTCATTCCCGACCTCATTCTCACATGATTCCTTTATTTTCTTGTGTTACCAACTTCCATTTAACTGTACTTTTTTCATAATTTATAATTTATCGAATCTAATTTAACATGCCTTTCCCAACTTGAATTGAATTTGGCCCGGTGGTTAGAATGGAATTTGCTGTAATATTAAATCATATGCAACTCGGAGTCTTATCTGCAATGCATGTACTGCTGACAAATTCTCAGATACGATCAGATATCGACAACATAACTTCATAATCAGGCGTAAACGCACACGATTATGAAAGCACAACCATAGGTCGAATACGATCGATGATCTTCTCATCCGAACACTCAGCTATCGGGATCAATGTTCAAGCGTGTATATTTTCAATTGCACCAAGCACATAAAAGCAGCTCAAGTGAAATTATCGAACCGTTCGTTTAATTATTCCTACACCTAACTGCACATAGGGGTAGATCATCGACGTAACGCTGCGGGGCAACGCTTAAATGACGGCGGTTCGTGACGACAGAGATGTCTACAACGATTGGAGGGGACCGTTGATCTTGGAAGATCGATACATCTCAACGTTGGATGCGCATCTGGCGTCATTCCTTAAGACGATCTGAGAGGAATAAGCTGTCTTTACAGGAGGCAAGTTCGAAAAAAAAATTCACATATGCTGCAGAGATTATACACAAGTGCGATAATAACAACGTAGTGCGGGGAATCTATAAGCGCGCGCACACACACGAACACCGCTGGCCAATACTAGAGCGATAACAGTATGGCACTCGCCGCAGTGCCGACGATACGGGAAGCGGAACCTTGAAGACGTTGAACTAGTTTTACGGACATGGGGTACAAAGTTTATTGGGTGATACAGGTGTGGAGCGTCTGGCATATCTGTCTCTTCCAGTGGAGTGCGTGTGTCAACTGCCCCATCTCCTGCGTGTGCACAGAAGGACTGTTCCATGAGATGAGTGCCAATTGCAGTGGACTTAAGGCACGTCCAGAGGATCTGGCCATTGAGTTTACTCACCTCCCACCTCTCACTACTAATTTGTAAGTACTATGCGTGAACGCATAATTATACAATGATATACTCTGTACATTATTGCACGATTTAAAATGGAACTGATTTTTGGGAAAACTTATTATTGAACACAGTAAAAATAGTTAGGTGTCCAGGATCTTAACAGGATCATACAGGATCATACACTTTCACCTCGGGTGTCCTGCTTTATTTTTGAGCATCCACGTTAGGTGTCCTGGCCCGAACACCTATCAGGATACCTAACTGTTTTTTTTACTGTGTAAGTTGTAAAGTTAGTTCTATATATCTGGAAGTACATGCAAATACAGTGTTTTAAAAGACGTTAGCTTAACAATTAAGTTTACCTGAATCTACAGGTAAGCCCTAGAATGGTGATGTATTATAATTTACATATTCACAAACATATAACCGTATATTTAAGGATGCTTATACCACTATCTAAGTCCTTCTGTAGATGACGCTATAGATTATTTATCTCATAATAGCATACAGTGTTTACATGAACAGGTTTTGAACATATAGTTCATATTTACAACATTTACATCAAACATAATCCTGCTTTAGTATTGTCTGAATACTATAGACACGCATAGGCAGGACAGTCGATGGGACACTCAATGCACGTTCTATAGCAGCTAGACTATGATTTCGTCCAGACAATAGGTAATACTAACATGGTCATTGAACAGCTTCCTGCCCCACTTACAGTTCAATGTTGACTAGCCATCGATTGCTTTGACGTCCAGATGCTAGCCAGGTTATTATCCAGATATGAAGAAACCATTGCAAATCCTAGAATATCAATTTCAGAAGTCTTAATTTAGCCTGAAGAGACAGGTGGGTAATCTCACAGCTTTGAGTATTTTTATTTATTGTACATGAATCTCGCTGTCTTTCATCACCTAAAGCCCAGGTCTGGTGAATTATTCTTAAACATGCGCTACTGGACAGACACGTAGCGCATAAAGTAGCAGTCATGAGTCTGTGTCTCGAGGATGTTTGTCTATAAAGGCTTACACCTTCATCGATGTTTTAGGACATGTATTTAATTAATGAAGCATGTTGTTTTAGGAAGAAGTTCTTACAATCAGTAACGAAGGTTAGTTCTTAAAAATAGTATATTTGAAATAGATATAGGTTGAAGTTATCAGAAAAAAAAGTTAAATATATAGCAGTAGTATGAGAACATTTCTCTGGAGTACTAGCATTTAATTGATATCGTTGCTAACTGTTTGCGGTGGGGGTAATAACCCTTGACAACTACTACTATATGCTTCGATAATACCTACGGTCTACAGATACAGTATAAGTATATAAGGATGCGAACTATGGGTATGTGGATATAGAATTTAATTCATGCTCGTGTATATTAAACTGGTATCTATCGCAAAGGAGATACAGGGAATTCGAACTGTAACATACAGGTTTTAAAAAGATCTCTACACGCAACCGCTGCGCCGCTGTCATTGGTGTAAACGTATCTATATAATATGGTATGACATATGATAAGGTATGATATTAAATCGCATCCTATCATATATTATATCAAATTATATCATATCATGCCATATCATATAATACGTCAGGCCGAGATCGTGCATCACGAGCCAAAATAATCTACAGATTTCTGACCGTCTTCGACTTAAAACGAACCTATAAAGTTATATCTATCTCGGTTATATCCATAAGTAATCTACACTTTCGTTAATTATTGAAATAATCGACTGCTTTCTAATTGTCACGTAGACAGAGAATATCACACACGTGTGTTTGGATGTCAAATATAGGTAATCAAGTTTTACGGAAAAGTGTTGGCAGATTCTATTTAATTTCAAACGACATGGAAATACGGTTATACCTATCACATAATATAATTATTTTGGCAGATCAAGATAAACTAAATTAATCAGTATGCGAACCGTTATGAACTTGGCTGTACGTGATATCAATGTAGTATTATCATCCATAAATATCTATGTTTATATTTACAATAATTTATACGGGGCGGGTGGTAGCGCAGTGGTAGAACAGTTGGACTTCGGAGCCACGGTTCCAGGTTCAAATCCCGCCTCGGGGCACCCGGCATCAATGTTCGCGAAAGTTACCTTTCTGACGCGATGTTGATAGGATGCGATGTCTGTAGAGTGGCAATGCA
>JAUTBT010084937.1:0-30239 GCA_032361225.1 Lepetodrilus schrolli | reverse complement strand
CCACTCTACAGACATCGCATCCTATCAATATCGCATCAGAAAGGTAACTTTCGCGAACATTGATGCCGGGCCCCCGGAAGCTGGAACCTTTGGGTCCGAAGTCCAACGTTCTACTACAAATCTACCACCCGCCCCAGCATTATTATTATTATCGTTATCATTATCATTATCATTATCATTATCATCATCATCATCATCATTATTATTATCATCATTATTATTATTATTATTATTATTATTATCAGCAGCAGCAGCAGCAGCATTATCATTATCATTATCATTATTATTATTATTAAATTAACTCCGTAACTTTAATACTTTGGTTCAGACATGAATCAACAATATTGAAAGTTTGAATCTAGTACATAAGTTTATTCTCAAGAATCACACATAGTCATATGAGTAACATACAACATGTCTACATCTACACACATATACACATAATATAATCTATAATAAACATAGACAAATTTTGACATATTTGGCAACTAAGTAAAATGTGGTAATACAGAGTCACATTTCATTAGATATACACATTTCTCTATACACTGGGGTATGCACAGAAGTATTTAGAAAGTAGGATTTATCTAGTGCGACTGAATGAAGCACAAGCTAATAGGAAATTATACTCATCCCCAATGGTTAAATTACACAGGGTGCATAATTTCATATTCTATTTTCTTTATCAATATTTTGCCAACGTTTATAATCTTAATCTAATAATCCACATGAAAAAAACATGTATAAGGTGATTCTAATATATAGAGTCTTTATACATAACGTAATATTCTCCTTTTGGATGAGCTTTCAGCAGCTATGCGCCAGGTTTGCTTGGGGACAACATGTAATTATGTTGTAAGCGTATCCATATAAGTATGCGGTCAAGCACGACATAACAATATCACCCACTTATTGCAAACAAGCCTCCAATCATGGCAAATGATGAAATACGGCATCCGAGCAATTCACACTGGGCTTGGTTGTATGACGGAAATGGACCTCATAGATATGACGTTATAATTACCACTCAGTGCCGCAGTCCACTGTAAATGGGTCATCCTATTTAAATAGAGTGTATATTGTATTACCTCTGCTCTATACTCATGCAGGCCATTCGACTGGTTATCTGCCAATGGCAATTCTATTTTATATTTATCTGTATGTATGCGTACTGTGGTGGTCAAGCCATGCATTCTATATACAAAGCTATATATATATATATGCCAAACTATTACGCACTGTATAATAAACTTTGGTCAGCATGATCACCACGGGATAAATATTAAATACTTGTTTATTTGTTTCATTGGTAAATGTTTCTGGAAAGAAAATCTCACGACATTGACATTCATAACGGGAAAATAATGACAAAATAATGACAAATGACGATGACTTGTTTCTTAAAGCGCATGAAAGCAAACCAAAACGTCTACCAACAAAAAATATGTATATGTTACAGTCAATCTCTAAAATCAGGCAATGTGTAAAATGTTTGAAACTTTCAGTGACTTTCTTTCCACTCAGTCAATTTTTTAAATGCCTTCCTTTACTTGACAGATTGGCTGGCGTAAGTTTGTTGGGAAAAAAGGAAGACAGTGTGTACATGTTTATAGGTATTCACATAATTCTGTGTTAATACATATAAAAATGTATGCAATCCTGTGTGAATATCTACAATAACGTACGTATTATCTTCAATTGTTTTCATCAAACTCACGCCAGTCAATCTGTCAAATAAAGGCAGTCAATTTTTTCATTTCAGGCTTGTTAAACATTACTTGAATGAATTGAAATTCACTGAAAATGTAATCCATTTGACACATTGCCTGATTTTAGACATTGACTGTAACATATACACCATCAAGCACCAATGTTAATGCCGACTGGCAGTTTCTCAACAAACCACATATCACTGGTCCAACACACAATTATGATACTTATTCTCCACATATCATTGGTCCAACACACAATTATGATACTTATTCTCCACATATCACTGGTCCAACACACAATTATGATACTTATTCTCCACATATTACTGGTCCAACACCTTCATGAAATTATGATACATATTCTCCACACACTGAAGACCACAGGCTCCTCACACTGTATGACCAGCCTTGGTAATAAACAGAACCCCTCATAGCACTCGATAAATCTCCTAATTTTCAGAAAGTTGTATAATTGCTACGTACATGAGTATAATGGCTTACCTTGTTTGTTTTTGCTGGAACTACACTGCACCCAATTACACTCAATAGGTAGCAGAGGTAGCGGTGATATCCTGCAAGTCAACTGTCTGTTTTCTCTCAAGCTATCCCACACGGCAACCGTTGGATCTTCCTGCACGTGATCTGTCGTGCACACTTCCTCTCTGAACACGATTAGCGTCTACGGGCTCGTTAAAACTCAGCTGACCGTGGAACTCTGGAAAAGAGAAAAACCCAACTTACTTCCTCTTTAAAATGTGTCCGGATGGGTGTTTGGTTCCACATTTGGTTAATTATGTGCACACGGCAGTAATTCTAACATTGGTGTGGGGCGGTGGTAATTCTAACATTGGTATGGGCTGGTGGTACTGCTAACAATGGTGTGGGGCAGCAGTAATTCTAACATTGGTGTGGGGCAGTGGTAATTCTAACATTGGTGTGGGGCAGTGGTAATTCTAACATTGGTATGGGCTGGTGGTACTTCTAACATTGGTGTGGGGCAGCAGTAATTCTAACATTGGTGTGGGGCAGCAGTAAGTCTAACATTGGTAAAGGGTGATGGTAATTCTAACATTGGTATGGGATGACTGTTCACTACAGATCAGCATGGAAGTTTCCTGTTATCTATTCATCAACGTGGATAGTTCCAATTGGCAAACTACAATTTGGTCAATTGTCACATACAGTCTTTAGTTATGAACCATTGCCACGAAGTTCCACATTGGCCGACTTTCTCAGACTGGCAATAAACATATTGGAATGGCAGCAGTAGAAATTGGTGGAATTGTCCAGGGGTTTTCCTATGGGCCAGGTTGTGGGAATTTGATCTGATAAGGGCTGATATATACTTCCATTGGCGTGGAGTTCTTACAGTGAGTTATTTACAAGAACAATCAATTTACAGCCCAGAAATCGATAGAATTCCCTACATGGTATTCTGCAGAATGGCACTAAAGTGAATGACTATTCACAACTATTCACTGGTAATTTGCTATTCAAATCTAACAAAAGAGTTGAAATATTTTTTAGAAACAGACAAGAATTTGGCCTAGAATTTGAGTAAAATTGTTGGATACACAAAAATGTTTCTTGCACTGTGGTAAGAGTTGAAACATGTTTTTCTAGAAATAGAAAGAACTTGACCCAGTTACTGACAAGAATAGATGGAGACACAACCATGTTGCTTGCACCTTGACTTAATTAAAACTCAATTTCGCCACTAGAATTCTTTGTTGGATGGCCAATTCCATTCACCCGTAAAAAACAATCAGAACATTGCATTGTTGGTATTTATCCTCTGGCATTGCTAGCTGTGCAGCACATGCTCCCATGAGTTAATTATCCGACACACGGATTGACAATACGCCCGACTTCACACAGCTACTACGTGTGGGATAAAGGTGCTTTCTCCCCACCTGGAACGGCCCACTTTGGCACCGAGGAGGTCAGTTTACAAAATTCCTTCTTTTAATTTAACGAAACAAATTTTTTTAAATATTCTTTTAAGACCCAACTTCAAGTTTCAGTCTCCAGGGAAACCCAATGCTATTAGTACGTTTGAACATTCGCCTGGATGAAACATGCGCCAGTTTGAAACGGATTTTATTGACGTTTTCTTGTAACTTTTTTTCACCCCTCTTTGAAATGGACTCATCCCTTGGCACCTTAAGAGGTACAGATGTAGTTTTAATATGTTACAGCTATAGCTATTGGACACATGCCTGGAATATATAGCGTGGAGTCATAAGTCATAATTCTCACTCCTACTTAGAAGGCTTTACAACTTGGGAGATGTTGCTTCACACCCTAATGTAAAATTTGTGGACCGATTTCAAAGTGACAACAATGGGTTGTTCAATGTCAAATGTTAGCAAAAATATAACTTGTAATACATCATGTGCAGATACAAAATTGATCTGTTCACAAGTCATAATATACCAAGATTCCCATTAATATTCATAAGAATAATAGAATATTATACATATTAATATTTTGTTACACTGTGAAAATTAACTTTTAAGTTGTTTTTCAATCTACCAGAAGAACTGCTCAAGAAATAGACTAGAAAAGGCACTTAATAATAATTAACTCCCAAAAGTTATATAGATTCTCTCAAAATTAATATATTTCTTATTTGAACATAATAACTGAATAAAGAAAACTTGATTTGACATAACAATCATATTTAGTGTAACTTTAACGATAATATTATAATTCAAACTAATATTAAAGTAGACAAATCTGTCAGTTTATTGGAATGTTCTGATAAGTGACAATAGTTCCAGGTGTCCCTGGAATGTAGAACCCAGGGGTCAGGTAATTATAAGTAATTACAGGTGAGTACAGGTGAGAAAGAACGTGGACACCACTCGTACAGGAATTAGGCCTAATGTAAATGCTATGTTTGTTGATGTATTTGATAAGATAATCGTGCATTTGATAATATAATCGTGAAGAAATATGTTGCACGCATTAGTAGAAGTGTTGAATGGAGGGTGTGGTGTCACAATGGCAGGGTGACACTATAGTGGGGTGATATGAGGGTGGATAAACAAGAGATGAGTAACTGTGGGTGGAGCAGGAGGGCTGGGTGTTGTGTGGGGGCGGGGCACTGGTGGTGTTTGAGGTGAATGGGGTCAAATAGGTGCAGAGTGGGTAACTTGTGACTATAATAAAATATTATAATATAGATACAAATTATGTGTGTGTGTGTGTGTGTGTGTGTGTGTGTATGTGTGTGTGTGTGTGCGCGTGCACACATGTGTGGTAGGTGGTTGGGAGTGAGAGAAAGACAGAAAGAGAAAAAGAAAGAGAGAAAGAGAGAGAGAAAGATAACTAGAGAGAAAGAGAGAGAGAAAGAACGAGAGAAAGAGGGAAAGACAAAAAGAGAGAGGAGAAAGAGAGAGAGAGGGAGAGAGAGAGGAGAAAGAGAGAGAGAGGGAGAAAGAGAGAAGAAGAAAAGAGGAAATACAACAATTTATTTTTAAACACAAATCAGAAATAAATACAAATACTACATCTGTATTCCCAACTGTTCACAACCAAATCATCAAATCCTACTTACATGGTTGATCAAGTTTTGAAGGAAAGGCAACGTCTGATGTTAAAATCAATATTCAATCAGAATGACCAGTGATTAGAGAAGGTTCAAGTCGATCTTCAGCCAACCAAAGAGAAGCTTCAATCTGTTCCCAGCAAGATGTCCTAACAGGACATACAATCACTGGCAATACGTCTCAAGTGTCTCTCATTCCGAGAACATCACAATAAACCTCCAAACAGTCCCGGCAAAGGCACGCAAATTTGATAAAAATAATATCGTTTCAACATCTCAAAGCTGTCGACTCTTCGTCATAGGTGTAGGAAATTGATGAACTCGCCGCAATCAACAATGGACACGTGTGTCACGAAACAGTTGTACCAATCATCGTATCAGAAGTTGTACCAATCATCGTATCAGAAGTTGTACCAGTAGTTGTGGTGGCGTAAATACCATCATATATGTCAGGCTACGACGTGTGCAAAGATTTACTCCCAGACTAAAGTACGGCCCATTTTTTAAAACCATCACATCACATAAGCAGTTTTTCATGGAGCTGTTATTTGATCAGGTTGACTCGAGTCAGTCTTTGCTGGTTTTGCAAACAGACATCTGAAGAATTATTTCCAATGAGACTGATCGCAAAATAATCTTCGTCTCAATCGAGGGAATAAACAGAAATAGAATACAATTCAAATTTATGATAAAAACTCTGTAAATTGTGTTTAAATTATGTTTAATTAAATTGTATATCAATTTCCATCTTTCCGTTACCATTCTTAAATTCTATTTTCTAGAAGAGAAAACGGAAATAAAAAGATCGTTTTTTTTAAATGTGAAAGGAATGCTTTCAAAATTATTGATTATTTCATGATTTATTTTATGTTACATAGAATAATCTTAAGAAATGCATATACTAAAAATTGAAAGGATTCTCAAACAACGGATGGACATTTTTGCATTATTAAAAAGAATTTACATACATTTATGCATGTAACATAACACCAGTGCATATACTAAATAGAAGTAAGATATATGGAACCTTTCCATGACATCATTATTATAGCAATACTAGTAAAATATCTAATATTCCTAGTTGATAACTACACATAATTTAACATGTATCTAGTTGATTTAATCTCATGGAATGGAAAAGAAAGCATATCCACAAGTAACATAAATTAATACACGAATCTGAAAATCTCACCAATAAATAGAATTTTTCCTTTATCTAAAACACAACCCGTATCATCACCTTTACGAGAATCCATGATATATCGCAGATCATAAATGTAAAAAATTTACAACATGTACCATAACACGCACGTGGCATCGATAAGCCTGGGAAGTGAATCTACAACTGCATAAAATGTGATTGGAAATGCAGACCAGGCACAAAAACGTAGCGATTATATCAAAAACACCTGTAGGACAGGCGAGTTAAAGCATATTTACTGTTTGTGCGTGTGTCTTATCACTACTCAGGTAAGACAATCATTTAATTGATCGTCCCGAAGCAAGGGATGTCCAGACTATACTTACTTTGAGAGGTTCTTTCACCACTCTGTGACGACTTCTAGTATATCACAGTTGTTAGTGTTTTAGGAATGTGTTTTAGGCATGTGTTTTAGGAATGTGTTTTCGAAGCTATAAAGTTTGGCGAACACCACTTTGACAAACAATTAAATTATTTTACATTGAAAACATCAATTTTGAACTAGAGAGTTCAAGTGTCTTGCAATTAAATTACTTTATATTGAAAATATCAATTTTGAACAAGAGTTTTCAAGTGTCTCGCATTCCGAGAACATCGCAACAAACCATTAAACAGACCCAACAAATGTACGTAAATTTGGTAAAAATAATATCATTTCAACATCTCAAAGCGCTGTAGATGTAGGAAATTGATGAACTTGCTGGAATCAACAATGGACAAATGGAGTAAACACGAAAGACGAAGAAAAGTTGGAAATATTACATATTAACCTTCTCACAGCTGTATGCAATGAGAGATGCCCAACAGTAATTGTTATCATTACAATTGTTATCATTACAGTAGGAGGAATGTCGAGGAATGACACAGGAAAAAAAGCCCAGACAAAAACCGCACCGACTTGCACATTACATTTACAAACAAACTCAGGAATTGTTTAAAGTCATACGGACAACTCTAACAGTCCATGATACTAGGTGCACCTTCAAAAAGCCAGAAGTGTTTGTTTATCCACTTGTGGAGTGAATGTCGATGATTTCGTCTGAGATCGTCCGAGATCGCCAGGTAAAGACAATGCTGTCATACAACAAGGGGGGAGCATTTCAGGAAACTTCTGTCTAAAGTGTTCGCCAACGTTACAAGAATAACGAGCTTGTGCCTCAGCATCCTACATCAAAGGTTTGCGTGGGTTACACCACACAAACACCGCACAAACACCGCACAAACATACAGCTCCTGCAAACGTTGTTATGGTTACGGCAGCCATGCAGGTAAACAAATGGAAGAAAGGTAAAATAGGTATTTTTGCCCATCTTGCAGAGGGGCAGTCGCTACACAAACACATGTGGTTGTGGTTAACACAGACTCCAGATAAAACATCAAGGGAACACCAAACACATAGACTTGAAACACCAACATGTTCGCCAGAATGTAACTTGTAATAATTAGTTTTTAAAATACTCTCAAAGGAAATGTTATGCAATGCCAGTGTCGATGTGTTTTTTGTATTTTGTGTATTTTTTTTTGTTTTTGTGTTAATTAAAAAATTATTTTTTGGGGGGTGTGTGCGTGTATGTGTGTGTGTGTGTGTGGGTGGGGATAGGCGGGGAAAAGAGGGGAGGGGTAAATATCATCTTAGGTGGGATTAAGCCACTTATGGGTGATAGTGAAGTCTTCTAGGGTGAGAGCTCCTAGTCCACTGAGTTACAGGCCTTCCGCTGGTAATTAATGTAATTAACTGACGAGGGTGGTCTCTGTATGTCCTTACACAGCCGCACGTGTTCCCGATTATCACAGACTTAGGACCCCGTGCATTAGGAGTGTGTAGACAAAGAAAACTAAACATGCAGACTTGATAATACTCCAAGAAATAATCTCCACAAGATAACTTTAATAATTAAGAGTTAAAACATTCATTTTGAAGGAAACGATACTTAACACTCGTGTTCGTGTCATGTCGAGTGAGAAAATACATCTTTCCTTGAGGAAGAAATCATCAAGAGACGTAAGCAAGTCTATAGCCAGCCATGTGGAGATGTCTATTTCCTCTGACACAACTAGTGATGAGAAGTCAAAGAGACGGTGATATCTGAACAATGTAAATTACTGGGAGCCAGTCCAAGACATTTCAACTGCCAGGTGCTACCATACTGGTACCCTGGTGTGGTACCATCGATACTCGTAGCCTGTTGTGCTACCATACTGATATAGCCTGTTGTGCTACAGTACTTTTTTTCTTTTTTCTTTTTAATTGGGTATTAGGGTCGCTTTCAAGATTCTTTCACTTATATCACGACTTGTCAGTTTAGGGCAGGAGGAAACCTGCAACGTCCGTAGCCCTGAATGCTGCAGTAAACCTGCAAGCACCGGCTGGTACTGACAAGACCAAGGATGATTACTGTATTCCACTCTACAGACATCGCATCCTATCAATATAGCGTCAGAAAGGGAACTTTCGCGAACATTGGTTCCGGGCCCGTTGTGGTACCCATAGTGGCAGCCTCTTCTGCGATCCATATTGGTAGCCTATTGTGCTACCATATGGATAGTCTGTGTCACACCCTGTTCTCACAAATACTCCTATTCAAAATATCCCCCATGGCCTGTTGTTGTACCAATACTGGTAGCCTGCGGTGGTGCCATACTGATAGCCTGTTGTGCCACCATAGGGGTGGCCTGTTGTGCTACTATATTGGTATAGCCTGTTGTGCTACCATACTGACAGCCTGTTGCGCTACTATATTGGTATAGAATGTTGTGGTACCATATTGGTTGCCTGCTGCGATACCATACTGGTATAGCCTGTTGTGGTATTATACTGGTATAGCCTGTTGTGGTATTATACTGGTATAGCCTGTTATTGTGAGCAACATGTACCTAGCTACCAGGTTACTAGATAGAAACCAGTTACCAGGTGACCAGAGAAAATGATATATCTGAAACGTCCAAAGACGAGGAGAGGATCTTAGATAATCTCTGAGAAATGCTGCAATGTAATGTCTCTGACACTGACTAATGGCTGGCATAATATATCTATCAACCATTAAATTTACCAATAGAAATCTCATGAATTACTAAAGTATGATACAATTAAATACGTAGTAATAAATAATGATGATAAATAACTAAGTCAGGTATATTGAGTTAAAAAGGCTGAACAATGGGGGTAAATATGTTATTGTTTATCCAATAATTCCCTGATGTACACTCATTATTGCGATACATGTTTTAACCATGTAACATCAAAGAAACAGTTCCCATTATTCCCTGTAGAATGTTCCGTTATAATCAACATCTCTTTGGCCTCTATTACCGATATTTATCCCAGAGAATGCAAATGTACAAGATATGTGCTGTTCACAACGTAATTGCAGTTCCATGTCAAGTTACCCAATCAGAAGCTCCGATTTCTGGCACCCAATACAAGATGGTCACCCCAACTGCCTGCGAGTTATCTGCACGTTATGACGGCATGGCAGCTTTTTTCTGTGGGATATCTATCGACTGTCGACTCCGACCTAGCAGTGATATGCTGCACCTCTTCCTGGTGTGAAAGACATTACAGATGGGAGTCGGTGCTGACGATGTGCATGGCACACCGAATGCTTCCCAGCTTGCACGTGTGACCGAGTCCGAAAGAACCTGACAGGAGTTTATTGTTTTGTCTTACTCGCGAATAATCTCACTGGTTCATCACTACATCAACCATCTCCCATGTACTTCCACATTGCAGTTAACTCTAAATCCTGGTATGAAAGTGGAACGTCATATCTGCAACATGGAATATTGAAATAACTAACGAAACGATAATATTTTGAAAGTGATACTCATGATGTGCAGGTTTCGTTAACACACATGAAAATACTTTCAGGATATTTGGATAAAATATACCAACAACATAATTATATCCGACATCATCTTGGCACATGGTTGGATAGGTCACGATGTAAGTATTAAATTCCATCATCGCCCTACAGGTGCATTAGGTCATCGGTGCATGAGCGTGAGTAGTACAGAACATTCTAAAATCACTCAAACTTTGTATAAAGTTATTCTGGAGGTGAACGGCTTTGATTAAAGTTTAATCGCTGGTGGATCCATCGACTGCCCCCAGGTAGGTCAATGTGGCAGTGGGGGGGATTTCGACAGGTGAGGCAGCACGTGGTGATAGTTCTGCCATATTAACCGCGTAATAACCACGCGTTAACCTTGATAATGTCATCAGTTTATATTCCATGGGGGCGATATCAATCTATGAAGTTTACATTTGCGATCCAGATAGAAAGTTCTCTTTCCACTCCACAATGTTGAAGATTGCAGGTGGGAATGTTTTTATTACTGTCAAGACAGCTTTGCAATGCAGAGGTAAATCAGACTTTGAATAAAACTGTAGACAGCTAAGAGCTCATAGTTTGAGAACTAGTCATCATACTTTGAGAAATATGTGTTATTTTGATGGTGGACAAGTAAAAGTCTGAAATATTTTTTCGATTTTATTTATTTACACAAATTACATTTAAATTTTATGAAGATAAAAATCTTCATAAAATTAGAATGAAATTGATTAGTGTTCATTTCTAAAGTTGATATGGAACTTTATATATCTAGACTATCCATAGTCCCAGAGGGTAAAAGTAAATAGTTTAAATATAAATTATATTGATTGGTATGATATTTATATGAAAGGAGCCGCTGAAATTCTTTATCCTTGTTCTCCAGTAAACCTAGACTTCCTTATCTGTTCTAGAGTGATATTTTGAATAGGAGTATTTGGGTGAGAACAAGGTGTGACATAGACTATGTATATATCCCACGTTCTTCGTTAAATGTTCTATTAAGTAAAATTGTTTATTGATAATTCAAAGTAAATATGACAGACACCTTACTAGAGTAATCACAAACACAGCTCAATCCAGCATCTCTGGTCACCGCAAGACGATAGAAGGTTAACCCTCTCCCTCCTGGCAGAGCCCTTTAGGGCATCTCTGGTTGCATTCAGCGTGGAGAGAGTTAGACATCCCAAATATTGGTAATATGCATGTATTACACTTGTAAGTAATTTACACAATTTTCCGTAATTTATGTAATTTTTTTGTAATGTCCTAAAGCTGACAGGATGTTAGGAGTCACGCCAGGCATTAATGACAGAACATTCATACATCTTCAGCACACATTCCTGAAGCAGTGAGGCACCTACAGATATTCCACGCTGACTGTTGATTAGGAAGCAACTCTATCTCAATTAAGACCACGATACATGTAATTAGTGCAGGAATATGACATGACAACGCAAATGCTTTCATGCCAGCAATAATATTGTCCGAGACCTTTGTGTTACCTCAGAAATTACTTTCATTGCATTCCTTGAGTTTCAGGAATGGCAGGAGCAACTGCACAATGCTTTGTTAAGTGTTACAGAGCTTTCTGACAGAAGGCAAAACTGTTGTGCATACTTAGAGAATAACCCACGAGATGTGAGTAAGTACGCAAAATATGTCCTGAGTGAAATTAATGTTCAAAGTTCCGAGCTTTAGCAAGGAACTTTGAACATTAATTTCACTCGGGACATGTTTTCCATAATCACTCGTATCGAGTGGGTTATTCTAATTATTCAATATAATCAGTTTATTGGAATAAATCATGGAAAACTACCGAAAAACAACTTGAAATGGAAAGACAACCCCAGTCCGCCTGTTGAGCATTTGTTCGCCTGTGACGTCAAAGTCATAGACTGGCTACGATGTCAAAGTCATCGAATATCACTTTTGACAAAATCAACACTGTTGATTATCAAAAAGTTATTCCACAGTAGAAATCCATAATGTACGTTGAATAAACATCTATATAGTACACTAACACCAGTTAATCCAGGCTTTGTCTCATCAAAGGAAAAACCACATCAGCAAAACTAAGTTCAAAGGGGAAATAAGTTCATATTAAAACACAAACTAACGTAATGATATGCTTTTCTTATTTTAAACATAGTGCACATTGATGCTTTGATCATTCACATTAGAAAAGGGACTATTAAACCAAAAACCGTTCAAAAGAAAGACAGCAACAAAAAAAAGAGCATTAACTGTTTCTAATTGCTGTACAAACATTTCGGACACATTAAGCTGCTAGAAAACGAAAGATAAATTATCCTTGGCATGTCACTGTGAACAATCCTTGATAAACCAGCTGCAATGACTTGTATTAAAACCTGTTTTGTATTTCTCCTGAAAGAGGACAACACACAAGGCGAATCAATATAGAGAGAGGGTTTCCTCTCAAAGAATGGATTGTCGGGGATCACTGTGTTTTGTTTTTCTGTCATCAAACTGCTGACCTGTCAAAGTGATCTAGAACATGCAGAAAGACAGCAGATCAAACCCCGCTGAATCTCAGCCCGCTGCACAGTGGGAGTTACTTGACCAGATGATTCCAGATTGCTATACCTTTGATGCCAAGCAATTCTTGTTATCACGATGCCCGGCATTTCTTGTTATCACGATGCCCGGTATTTCTTGTTATCACGGTATTTCTTGTTATCACGATGCCCGGTATTTCTTGTTATCATGATGCCCGGTATTTCTTGTTATCACGGTATTTCTTGTTATCACGATGCCCGGCATTTCTTGTTATCACGATGCCCAGTATTTCTTGTTATCATGATGCCCGGTATTTCTTGTTATCATGATGCCCGGCATTTCTTGTTATCATGACGCTCAGTATTTCTTGTATTGCACCCATTATCATGATCCTTGATGCCATATATTTCTACTTATAGAAGCCCAATATTTCTTAACTTGATGCAAAAGTTTTCTTAATATTTATCCGCTAAATGTCGATGCCCCGATATTCATCACCATATTGCCCAATAGTTCATCACTTTTTTGATATTTCTAACCTCAATTCACAATATTTATCTACTTTTATGTCCAAAAATATGTTTCCTCTAGATTCAAAATATTTATCCCCTAAATTCCTCATCGCAAGTACTTCTCCCCATGAATCCTAATATTTCTCATCCCTGATGCCTAAAATATAGCCTCATAGGTGCCCAATATTTTTTCACTGTTTCTCCAATAAATATCACAATGCCTAACATTTCTCCCCTGTCTGTCCAATATATCTCTCTACGCCAAATATTTCTTCACTCTCTCTGCCCACACCTCCAGTGTATAAAACCAGTGCCATCATCTTCCACTTCTGACATAATTATTGTCAAAGCTAATTGTAATTATCATCCAACCTGTCCTATCTGACAAATTGCATTAAAGGAACTCTTCACACCTGAATGCAAAAAGGTAAGAAAGTTAGACCCAAACTGCCTCACTGTGCTCTCAGTCAATCAATCAACTGCCGACAACATTCCTTGGTCGGGCGCCAAACACACCTCTGGCACAAACGTTTTCCTGCGAAATGCAGAGCCAATGATAAAATCAGGAAACCTTTCAAAAAGTGGATAAAATAGTATTTTTCGCGAACATAACTGAAAGAATGGGGTCCATTTTCAAAATGGTTGGGGTTCCTCATTATTGTCAGGGCAGGCGCTTCATATCATTGAATACGACAATGGATATATCTTCATATTGTCTCCTTCACGATACACAATCATGTGTTGCGTAACTGACACATTCACAGATCCAGGCAGGGGTGGAGGGGTTGTAAGGGGTTGGGCGTAAACACCCATTTACTGTCAAACATTTACTGCACCAAAGTTACATGTCTCAATAACTGAGGAGATTGTTCCAAGTCTTTACAAGGCCAATAAAAATCAGAATCAGAATCCTAGTCTGTTTCCTGGCAGTCATACTACAAGAATGTCCTCCGTGGATAAAGTATACAGAACTCTCCACAGAATAAAAATCACATCTCATCACCACCATTGCAGACAACAGAGTATTGACAAACCTGGGGCACTTATTGCATAATAATCTGTCATCTGTTGAGTTTAAATCAGTCAAGATATTGAATACCACCGACTTCTAGGACCAAGAACACAAGATTGGAACAGGTACTTTACCAGCATTGACCATGATGACATAAGTATGTAATTGGTACCTAAAGAGATTGGTAAAAGAACATACGCAGGTCCTCTAATCTGTTTTATTGATTGAGAAGGACATCGCCTCTGCTCGACTAGGCGGTCCATAAAGACGCACGGACCAGCTCTGGTTTCCGTGATACTCCGGAGACTCTGGTTTCCGCGAGACTCTGAAGACAGTGGGAAGAAGCTAAACACTCCAGGAGGAATTACAGCAATCCTCATCAACCAACAGAGCCAGGGTCATATCCAAACACTTCCAGGTCCAGTAATGCCCAGATAAAGACGGACTTCCAGGGAAATAATACCTAGAGATAACACTGAGATGGTGATAAAGTGCTGGATAAACTATTGTAAAGTCCTGGTAGTCACAGCTCACAAATATTTTTACGTCGCTGTGTCGGAGAATAGAAACAGCCACGGAGGTACAATCTCCGACAATGAATAGAATCGGTCGGGGAGTATTGACATGAAAAGCTGTCTCTTCGACATCTTTATCAATATCAGTCCTCACCACATAAACAATGATTAAATAAATAGGTTAATCTCCAGCCATTCTGGGGTTTAGAGATTTCCTAAGTAGACGGATGACTTCTCTGATCTGTTTTACGGGAGTCCGACTAGACAGTTCAGGTATTCCTCAGATAACCAAATTCCGTAAGCTAGCCTCATCTTGATGAGTATTTGGTCTTTCCTCGGACATTACCAAAACAACAAAACACAACATGGAGCAGTCAGTGGGGGGTATCAGTGTCAAAGGTCAGCACCAGTACTTCGGAATGTTCAGCACCAGTGGGGGCTGCCATCTTGGATTTTTTATCTACCCAGGGTGCCGTGGGGCAAAGATGAAAGCAACAATAATCCTGAATCTGGACAAAATACAGGTACAAATATTTAGGTCAAATTATCAAAAACTGCAAAATAATTAAAGATGGCAATTTACTCTCAATGGAGAAATAAATCAAATAGCCAGTGGAAAAAACCTCACAAAATCTGACCTTGTTCCAGTCTTTGGTAGCAAGGGAGTGCACTCTGGAAAACTTAACCACAGTGCTATTTTACCATCTCAAGTTAATAAAACAATAAACATTCAATATAAGAAAATTTAACACTACTGATATACCTGTCATGCATCTGCATATTTAAAAATAATAGTACACAATAAACTGACCTTGATAAGTCTAATTATGCAGGAAGCTGGCAAAAGAACTAATATGCTCACAGTTTTTACGATGCACCCTACTGCCTACAACAAAAGTAAACAGTCCTGTACCGTATGAACACTGTACAAGAGATAGGCCGTTTTTTTTTTTTTACATCTCTGTCTATCTGTGGATGACTCATTGCTCTCTTTCTTATAGCCTTGCTTCTAGGTATAATATATATACAAATATACATATACATCTGTATACTGATAATCGCACTACGGGGTATGATGCCACTCTGATCATCACCATAATCATCATTGGCTTATTAGTTATAATAGTACACACCATCTTAATTCAAACTTTAAAATTAATGAAATCCACAAATGAGGTCTTATTACAATGTTAAAGGCTTAAGAAGTAAGGTGATGTAAAACTGATGAAATAGTTTCACAAATGACCCAATTGAATTTTATTTAAAAAGAAAAAGAAGAAAGATGGATGGATATACACAAAAAAAATATTAGGTGAGGTTCTGGTTTTATGAAAACATTACAATACATGTACAAACAAGTTTATAAAAGATATATTATTCTGCCTATAATGTCAATTAAAACTAAATTACAAAGGAAAAATATAAATACAACCTTATTTGAATACAAGTATGTCGCAATGAATTAATAATACACATTGAAACCTGCATCCTCATAGCAAGAACAACTCTCCACCATTACAATTGTGGTTTCACAGTTTGATTTATAGTACCCGCGTAATGCGATAAACCGTAAATGCCAACAAACACTGAGATATGTCCTTTAAGATATTAAACAGTTATATCTTGATATTCCTAATTGGCAATGCCTCTGATCATGCTCGGAGAGTACAACATTGAACAAAGTCACGGCAGTAATTGTAAGGTATTACTTACATGACCAATAGAAATGTCTCTATCAATCCGTGACAACGTTAACGAGAGACTTTAATTAATACATCAAACATATCAAGGATATAATTTTACCTGAAGATCATATCAGTGTAATAGTCTTGTACACCATTCAGAATTGGTATTCCATTATGCTGGTAAAGTATGGTGAAAGTTTACGAGAGGTCTCCATGTAATGTACTTGCAGTTGCCCTCCAGTGGTCTGCAATCTGCGGTCTGCAGTCTGGAATTGCCGTGGTAACTGTCGATCTCCGGCCGATGTTATCAATTGCCGATGTGTAGCACAACACTGATGTAATCATAAGCCTGAAGAGTGTGTTTGACCGTACTGACTTATATTTTACCGCTGTCACCAGAGGCTACTAGTCAGACAACTTAATAATGGAATAATTCCATCCTGTCAATGCCAGCAATCACATAAATCTCGAAAAATAAATACATAAGCAGAATCGAATACACCGATACATTCTAATATGATAGCATTACACTTCAAGGCAGTAGATTAAACACTGTTATGTTTGCATTGCACGACGTTAATGTATTTTATCAGAATTTCAGTTTAGGGTTATCTCTGTTTCTGATATGCAGATATCAGCGCTATAGATTAATAGATAGAGAATTGTTTATAGCAAATGTTTATGGGTTTTAAAACCATGCATACAGATTATAGGATAGCAATTTATAAAAAATCAGTTTAAAATATATAACATATTTAGTTATTTTGCTTTGAAATTTTAACATAATGTAACATTTACTTAACAGTTGTGTATACAATAATTTATGAAAATATACGAAAAACATGTATGGAACCATATTATTACCAAATAGGAACGATTACATTAGATAGGGACCCTGGTTGTCAGGTTATCAGTTACGCAAGCAGGGGGAGACAACCTTGGTATCTCCAAGCTACCGTCTTGATGCAGCAACAATATAAGCCATAAACTAGCATTTCCATGACTGTAATTGTATTTTTCATTAGTCATTTGACCTTGTGACCTCATCACTATCTAATCAGGTGTTAGTAACACAGCAAACAACAAATGATGCACATCTGCTCACTGTTATCATGGGTAACTGTTATCATTGAGTTACGGTGTCGTTCAATTACAGATACACACCACTCTGGTCTGAATAGCAACAAGATAAACACATTCTTTCTTATGTATTGATGATTTCCTAACCAATAAACAAAAATAAATAAACAACAACAAAAGTAAATTGGATTAGAGTGTTTTATGTTAGGATTTATACAAATTGTAACAAATTATTCAATTTATTTTCTAAAAAAAGTGTTTTTTATTATTTTTTATCATTTCACATACCATAGAAAAATATACACATTGATTTTCAGATCTGGGACAATTTAGATTAAACTTTCCTAATTGAGTCTGCCATTATTAATGAGTGAATTATCCACGACCTTAGATGACCAAGCAACGGGGACACAGGAGGTCACGTGGCAACCGTCCCATATCACCGCCCACCCTTCACCAATCACCGCCCAGCCTCCGCCAATCATAATTAATCACTCTCGGCTAATCTGGGATTATCTCCAGTGCAAGGTCCCACTACCTGAGAGCTGGTGCCCCAACGACATTTCAAATCCCATAATTTGCCGTTGATCGAGTCTCGACTGTGGTACTTGGCCGAATTTGAGACAGCTTTCATTAAAGTGTGTAAAACAAATCACCAGCAGGACACAACCCCCTGTAGATAATACCAGAGTATCGGGCATCGTGATTGGGTAATACCACAGTATCGGGTGTCATGATTGGGTAATACCAGTCGAGTTAGGCAGCCACTCTGTTCAGAAGAATGCAAGAAGACTGTGGCACTCCTGTACAAAACTGCATAACTCTAAGGTAGCATTTCTTCAACCTTACCAAGTGTGTAGATAGACTACGGTGAGAGTGACATTGTTTGGTACAAGAGTGCGTTGTATTGGTCCCAAGTACATGGTTGCTCAGAATGCATGCCGTAATGGCAGCAAACTAGATGCTGGTGCATTCGAATCAGCATTGACAGGCTATCTTGTGTTTTTTTCTCTCACCGATTCCAACAAAGGATATATCATTGGGAATGCGCTAATGAATTGCCTTTCAACAAAAGGCAAACCTTGGAAACTCAATCTTAATAAGGGTTGACATGAGTGAGGTTAAAACATAGCCAGTGGATGTGAACTTGGGAATGTGAGAATGAGAATGTGTGCGAGTGATATGGCATGGTGGTGGTGGTGGTGTGTGTGTGTGTGGTTGTGGTAGTGGTGTGTATGTGTGGTTGTGGTGTGTGTGTGTGTGGTTGTGTGTGTGTGTGTGTGTGGTTGTGGTAGTGGTGTGTATGTGTGGTTGTGGTGTGTGTGTGTGTGGTTGTGGTATGTGTGTGTGTGTGGTTGTGGTATGTGTGTGGTTGTGGTGGTGGTGGTGTGTGTGCGTGTGTGTATGGCTGTGTGTGTGTGTGTGTGTGTGGTTGTGGTATGTGTGTGTGTGTGGTTGTGGTGTGTGTGTGTGTGTGTGGTTGTAGTAGTGGTGTGTATGTGTGGTTGTGTGTGTGTGGTTGTGGTATGTGTGTGGTTGTGGTGGTGGTGGTGGTGTGTGTGGCTGTGTGTGTGTGGCTGTGTGTGTGTGTGTGTGTGTGTGTGTGTCTGTGTGTCTGTGTGTGTATATGTTTGGTCAGGTGCTACATATATGTTCAGGGGATGGGGAATGGCAATTAAGGATAGATAAAAAAAAATTTTTTAAATAGGGTAAAGGAAAACTGAGATGCACTAATTCGGAGTGTAAAGGGTGAACTTTTCCAAAGGAAACTTCATGATACAGAGTTAAGCAACCCAGGACTGTGCACTGATAGTAGCTAGAGCCTGAGATTACGAAACATTTTGAGTACTATTTCATGCTCAAGCCCAAATTTCATATGAGGATTTGTAAAAAAAAACTGAGTTGAGCATGAAATCGTACTCAGAAAAGTTTCATAATCTCGGGGCCTTGTGTCAGGTGTGATATTGGGCTTAATGGTGATATACTCCCCATGGTGTTGAAAATGCTTGTGACATACACAGAGCTCTTACTACATATTAACACTGACAGTTAACATGTTTTGGATGTTATTCTAGATATGGCATGTCTAATTGCCTCCAGGAAAAATAAGGTTAACCACCTCTGTTAGTTTAATTAGAATCATTAATCAGAATCACTGCTCACTCAGGCATCTCCGGCTTATCTAGCATGAAGAAGGTTAACAGGTAAATAAATACATATGACAAACAAATTAACGGAAAATGTATTAATCTCCTGAATGACTACAGATGTAATCTACTAAATGACTATGTAATAAAATTATTGGTTTTTGGTCCAATTTGTATGCACTAACAATCAATTAGTCACATAGACAACCACCATGCATGTAGTCCTAACTCAGCGGTACAAACCAATTCCCGTAAAGCACTGGGTTTATGGATTGCACACACACACACACACACACACACACACACACACACGTATCATCAAAGGATGCGTCAATAAAATTATTGTTCCATTTCAGCTTTACCCCAGCGCAACAGTGCTACTCTGTCGACAGTCTCGCGTGAAGAATGCTGGGAAATCTCCGAGACTAGATACATTGACTGACACAAACAGACACGTTTCAGTATACATCTCAGACAGATGGCCACAGATAGTACTCAGCTTGTACTCACGTAAATAATCTTAGATATCAATCATACACTTGATTAATTGCTTAGGTTTAAAGGCATATGACTTTTTAAAATGGAGAGAGAAAAAACGTGAGAGATTAAAATTAATATTCTGCTTAATTAAGTAATCAAACATTCCATTTTGACAGTGTCACTTACAAGAATATTAATATTTAAAGAACCCTGACCTGTAAAAATTAGAATTAAAATGAAAACTTAAAATATTAATGAAACTTTAAATTCAATTCTTTCTTTTTAATCATATTTATTTCACATCAAAACAATGTTCAGGGACCTATTCCATGCCCATGTAATATTTAGATGGAAAATAAACGACATTCACTTATGATAAATATCGGTACACATCTATAGATTCAGCATCGTAATGCTTGTTTTCATCTTAATTACTCACTACATATCTCACACCAACTTGACTGCGAGGAAAACAGCGGCATCGCTAGTCTTCGCACAAGACGTATCACTACACTCCCAGTAAAGGGCGAAGGCAACCATTTCTTTCAAATTTACCTTCCTTCTAACAGTAAAACAAATTGCTACTTAGATTCAATTATATCACTATAGCAACCAAAACAATGAATTGTTTTCTCCCCCCACGGAACGCGCTGCCATGTTTTTAACGGGAGGAGATAAAGACGGAAAGGTGGGTGGTACGTTATTACCCCCTGGCATTACTACCGCGCGTACAGAGAGGCAGGTAAATCACCTCTCTGTTATCTCAATTCCAGGGACGGAGTTAGTTCCTCTTGGACAAATGGTAACTGGAAATGGGAACAGGCCTGCAAGAGTAGCCTCCCTTTGACTGGAACTCTTCGATGCCGTGGAATCACAATCAATATTATACTCCAAGATATTTCTTGGAGAGACGTGGTAATGCTTCTGCCCATAAATACATTAAAATTTTGGATTGAAACTGTGTAATTAAAGCAATAATTCCATATATTATTTGTTTGTTGACCATGAATATTTTATCAAATTTGGTTAAAATAGTATACTGTACATAGAGTATTTAAAATATCAAAAAGTTGGTAGTGTAACACATATTAATTGCAGCTTTGTTAAATTGTGAAAATCATCAAGATATTGCACCATTTAAAACTTAAATAATAAAATACTGTTATGATTACAAAATCTCCAGACCTTTCAGGGTTAACCATTGAATAAAGACCATACAGGACAATATCTTTCAATATTATTACAGTTTTCAGTTTCCAAACTAAGTATGTTATTTCATAAAACAATGACAAGTCCAGGAGTTGATTGACAGACAAAAGGACAAAATGTTGGACGACAATTACTGAAATTACTACAAACTCTTTGCCAATATTCCGAAATGTGATCCTGTTAGAGCTATTTTGCTCCAGGCAGGATAATTCTGATTAAACACAGGGCTAAGGAACACAGAGTATTTGCGTAACATTAAAACCAGAATTGGAGACGGTTACCCGGCCCCATCTTGAACATATCGTCAACTAAATCAATTGTTATGACGACCTGGAAATTAGCATAGTAACGGATCTCGATGACAATAATTATTAACATTAGCTCACAAATAGGAACCTGAGATTTAAATCCGAGACGTTTTTCCCCCCTTCATTCGAAAGTCTCATTATTAGCAAAATGGATGACCGACTGACAACCGACTGAAGACCGACTGACTAACGGCTCTCAGTACAAGATGACCACGCTGTGTTTCAGGTTCTGGCAGGCTGACTGACAGAACCAACGTTCCGCTGTTTGCCCTTTTGCTCTGGACTTCCTAAGTATGACTCAGATCTCCATGCTCTGGACTTCACTCCGGACTTTGGATCCGACTCTCCGAGATTGCTGCACCACGAGGTCGTCCTCCGAAATTGGCAAGAGTCAGGAAATTGCTTCTGAATTCCGGAATTTATCGATAGGATTTAATAAGCAAATCTGATTATTCATGCTTTCTTTTGTTATGGATTACATTGTATCTTTACTTGACATTATTACGTTACAATAGATGAACTATGATAAATATATCTTTTATCTAATCTTGTATAATTTCAATAATATAACAATCAATGTCTAATACTGTCAACATACAATAAATTGTATGACCAATGAAATATGCACAACTTACAACGTGAGCATTAGTTGGGAATATAGTACATATAATAAAAAAATTTAAATGTTGTATTTTTCATTTGCAAATGTATAACCTCTTGTTAATTGGTATTAACCCTCTCCCTGCTAGATTAAGCACAACTCTTTAGGGCATCTCCGGTTGCCTCTAGCATGGAGAGGGTTATGGAACAAAATTAAAGTAACAATTCAGAAACAGACATGACATTGACACTTTAATCATTCTAAGTAATCCTAGAATAATCAATTCCTAATTTAAATACAAGACTTGTGGACAAGTATCTATAGAAGCATTATGAAAACAAATCATCATAATAGCTATCCAATAAATTATATTAAATCTAAATCACATGCTTGTAAATTCAGCAACCTAATTATTCAAACATGGCAGAATTCCTTATCATCCATTGAGACAAGAAATATTCTCTGACATAATGCAACTGACAAAGCAAACAAATATTCCAACAATATGACACATCCTTGCAAAAAGAATGTCATTGGGACAAAAATTGGATGAGAGAAGAAAATAAATGGAAGAAAAAAATCATTCCATGGTGACAAATATGGCATTAATAGCATTAGCATTGGCCATTATGCAAGCCCCTAACAAGAGCTAGAAGCCAAGGAGGGCTCCCAGATTGCCAGACAGGCTCTTATTGTTCCACTGTCCTCACGACTGTCTCAATGGCTAATCGCAATGCCATCATTTGGGACAATAAATCCCGCATAATTAATGCCGATCAATGTGAAGCTTCACAAGCAACCTGTAATGTGACGGAATTTGAAACCATGACAACCGCTAACATCGTTTTGCAGCCCTAATAACTTGACACGAGATGCCACACTTTGTTTCTTTCGTGTGGCGAGCAAATTTCACGTCTGTCATGAGTTTGCACCATTTTGTGTTCAGGTTTTTCAGCAACGAAGAACATAGAAACTCACAGCAGCAGGTCACTTGGTGCACAACACTGTACTGAGATCACCTACATTTAAGGATGTGTCAAATTTTCTGAAAATACTTTTAGAAAAGTTAACACATTTAGATTAATAAAGATATTAATCATACAAAACAAAGTTTCATCCTCAAAACTTTCTGATATTGAGAATTACTGTTGCAGGCGGTTGCTTACAAACACTTCATATGGGAGCCCAGGGGTTTGAGCTGATATTACCAGATTTAGTACATTGTAATGAAACTTCTCCGTGTCCCGTGGCAGTCGTCGGTGTCGGCTCACGACATGCCGTCAGCGGGTTGGTTCTCCTTTGTCACATAAACACGACTATTTCTGCAGTAGTTGGTGGAAAATAACATCCTTATTCCTCGTACTAATTAGTGTTGGATTCACCACAAGCATTTAATAATATCACAGCCGTACCCGAGACCGACCTGCGATATGCCTGCAAGTCGAAGACGACTCCACTGCCCAGAGGAAATACTAGCGTCATGAAAGCTAGTTAGGGACGGCGAAGATTTGCCTTTCTTCATGCAGACAACTTTAAGTCGTTTGATTGAGGCCCCTCAACCAGTCTCACTTTCATGTCCAGGCAAAATTTTTGGGAAAGCTGACCTTTTCGGCAGCATTTTAAAGCTCTTGCAATCTCGTTAGTTCTTCGCTTTGGGCCACAGAAGACATGGCCTCTACTGAGGTTTTAATTATGTCTGACACTGGGCGATTTAAGCCGTGTTGTTCTGCACTTGTTGTAGTATCACTGCCAACATTTTACACTCTGTCTGACCGAGTTATCCCCCCTGGCTCAGCTTACGACTTCAAGATATTATTTTTGAAATACTGAGGATTTGATTCAAGAATGTATTGGCGAAAAAAAATGAAACCAACTTGATCTGAAGCTGGTTACCCTAATGCACTGGGATAATTGAACTCTGAAAATATGTTTAAAAGTGGCAAAATAATTTAAAGTTCAATAAAAACGACAATATTTACTATATTTAGTTTATTGAAATGAATAAATATGGACACAAAGTACGTTGTAAATTTTGAAAGATGTCGTAAAAGCCCTGTTGCCATGGTTACGGAGAAGACGCTCATGTCTAGTAACAGCGAGTAGATCACAAACCTTTAAAAGAAAATTCTCGACGAGTAGTGGCAGGGATTGAGGGATCCCCTGTACCCATGCAAAGCATTTAAAATCCTGTCTCAGCTCCTTAATGTACATATCATAAAATCTCCCCAGGCGAGGACCCAGGAAAGATTACTGTCAATTGAGTGGCATAAAATAGTTGTAGCTCCTTACAGCCTTGGGGAGCTGGAAAACATTCAACCGAATGACCTAATAAACTGTATTTTAAATCTGGAAATAGACGGTTTAAAAGTTTTATCAGCATCAGAATGAAGTAAACTGATAGCAGCGCCATCTAGGGGTAACTCTGGAGGCATATTCAGTGTGAATTCAAGTGTAAGTGACCGCCTTTGATAACTTTAAACATGGAATCTCCCCATTCAAATTGCCCTTGGTTAAAGACTTTTAAATATTTCGTTTTACATGCATGAGATCCGAAGACCAACTGCTCCCAATTTCTAACTGAAATTGTACAATTATTTGAAAATATACGATATCTTCAATCTCAAGTTGCGCTCACATTTTCGATACCTATGCTAAATTTGATATGACATGCCTCGCAGGTGCTGGTAAAAATCTGCTTTTTATGATGGCAGACGCAAAAGAAAGTAAACGCTTCTATGATGGATGTCGAGATTTCCTAATGGAAGAGAAAATAAAAGCGATGTAAAAGCGAGATAAAATTCGATGAGTAACCCCCTACAGATCACATGAATACTCATACCCAACAGATATGATACTCATCATGAAATACAAGGAAACCACAACATTTAGAATAGAATATATTAAACTTAATGTCATACGACAACAACCAATGGGAAAGGTACACTATATTACTGATTGCAATCATATCTCTGAAGGGCATCTGCAATTTCCTGCAGCTATGAGAAAGTTAACAGTATTCATAATTGGACGATTCTTTTCTCATAATATTCCAAGTAGGTTTAGATAACATATTTTAAGTTTATGCACCGTGGGCTTGTAAATATGAAGTAGAGGTCTATATTTGTACATATGTAAATGTCCTCAAGAATTGTATTTTCTACACTGTAATTAAATGTGGCATTGTTGAAATACACTTAAATTTACAAACGAAGAATATCGCCATAGTTGACACATTTACTGCCAAAAGTTAAAACAAAAAAACCCCACCAGAATTCTTTTTTTAATCCCATTTCACAATAAAGAATTGAAATCAATTGGCCCAGTTTAATCGTAGAAGTGAAATTTTATTGGCAATTTAATGAATACATTTGAAAAAAAATAAATCAAAATGCAATGCTTTCAGCAAACATGATCACGTTGGGCATAGTTAAACAAAGACAGATGCGTTCATTTGGGGAATGATTAGATGGAGAATGTCCACTTGCCAGTGTCCTACTAATCACAAATTCCGTCACAATGGTGGACATGGGGGGCTAAATGATGCCAGGAACCTTGTGGACAACACAGTTGATGGCTGGGATAATGGCCGCTTCCAAAATGAAACTGTCCAGATTCCCCAGGTCGCGGATACTCCACGTCCAGTTCCATATTCGCATTCCTCCGTATAATTAGGATGAAAAGATTAGCTTCCGAGCAGATTAAATATTTGCAGATGACATTATGGCAAAGTGGTGCAGGGGGAGGGGCAGGATGGGCAGGAGGGAGGATGGAATTGGGAGGGGACAGGGCAACTGTCACGTTATGTCTTGACCAACACAATGGTGTGGAGGAACCCAAGTGCATAGGAATCTTGACTTTTGTGATGGGAGAACTGTGTAATCTGGCTAAATATCCCTCCACAGTCTTCACAAAGAATTTGGAGGAAATTAGAACAAGTACAGAATCCCTGGAGGATCTGAGAAATTGTCTCCCGGCCAAATTCAATCCAACTCCACTGAATGAAATTTGCTGGGGAACTAACTGGGATTTGTGCTTAAGCAGCATCATAATGGCCAAAGACAAGTGTTGTGAAATGGTGTTACACGTATCATCGACCCCTGACCGTGACCTCAATAACCAGACCCAAGAGGATCAAAGCAAATTCAGCTCTCATGATAATATGGTCGCGTTCTCGTTTCTGATATTAAAATTCCAATTAATTTTCAGTCGTTCTCTCACAAATACGACTTTAGCTTTTCAATTTAGGATGTAACATTTTTTTTGGGGGGGTGAGAGGTAGCCATTTTGAATTTATGAGGTATCAATTTTGGTTTGTAAACTGACAATGTGTGCTGCATTACGCAGACATTGTCGATATCATCTGACAATTTATGGAGCAAGATATTTATGATTGGATGGTTTCTAGGGATGTTGGAGCTGACAACTGTATGATTGATGAAGGGTGCCAATTATACAACCCCTGCCCTCTGACCTCTTTTCCTCCGCATACATTAAGACTGCCTCTGATTGATGACTGCTAGTGATTAGTCCAGATTGAATTTTAAACAGGCCTGTTATGGAATCACTTCAATCTGTTGGCGACAACTGGGTGCAGTGGATATAAAACAGCTGTACAAAGCAGGCAACAACTCGGGTCAAGGACAGGACATAACCAGCAATAGTAGACATTAAAATCTATTGGGTGCCATAGTTCAATTTATTGGGCACCAACTATCCACAATAGACTCTACAGTCTATTGGGCAACAACTAGCTGCCATGGACACTACAATCTATTGGGCACCAACCATCTACAATAGACGCTACAGTATATTGGGCAGCAACCACCTACAATAGACACTACAGTATATTGGGCAACAACTATACTATCTACAATAGACACTATAGTATATTGGGCAACAACCACCTACAGTAGAAAATACAGTATATTGGTCAACAACTATCTACAATAGACACTACAGTATATTGGGCAACAACCATCTACAATAGAAACTACAGTATATTGGGCAACAACTATCTACAATAGACCCTACAGTTACAATAGACACTACAGTATATTGGGAAACAATCACCTGCTATGTACACTACAATCTATTGGGCAATGTAGACACTTCAATCTGTAGGGCAACAACCAGCTGCAATAGTGACTACATTCTATTAGAAAAGATAGATACTACACCACAGTCTACCAAGCAACAACCAGCTGTTGTAGACTTCTATGTGGCGACAATCAGGCAACTGGTGTTTCTGTACACAGTACTAAGAGTATTCATGACTTGTGGAGATATGTCAATGAACTAATACAATCAACACAGTTGTAGAAATTCTGCCAGATATATCAAAACATCAAGTTTCACACCATATCGATGTAGGACTAATTTCCGGCAGTATTCCCTTCATAATACTTCAGTGAATATAATTGTAAAAAATGCTAATTTTGGAGAAAAAATAGATCCTTCATAATGAATAATTGATGAAGATTCGTCAAATCGATATTGATAAAATGTTTCTCTACCTATTATCTCATACCAGATGTTACAATCTTCATGCATACAATACTTTAGAAAAACATCAGTAAAATGAATACATCATTCATGAAACTCCGAAACATTATCAGATGAAAAATATACATTGAAAATCAATTTCCATATATTGACCTGTCAACAGGCCTGGTTAACAGTTATTGTATTATTTAATATATTCCTGATTTTCAGATCCATGATGATTCTGATACGATTCTTAACTTCAAGTGGAGAAATAACAGATCAGTGTGACGAGACAGATCAATATTAGACTGTCGTGATCATCGGAGCTCTGATACAGAACCTTGCTGCACTACTGCGCTCTGATGCAAGCTGAGGTCGCAACATTGTGCAACAACACGCTGCAATGCATCAACAACATCTCGAACAAAGCCACATAGTGGATCATCTGTCTGAGAAATTAAACACCAATTCACGTGTATCACATGACATCATTGTAGCGGTCCGAAAAATTTAATATCAATTCACATGGTATCACGTGACATTATTGTATGTCCAAAAATTAAATGACAATTCATGTGGTATTACGCTACATCATTGCGGCTATTTACGTGATAATGAAGCCTACAGTGAACATAGATAATACTGCACTGTACATGAGGTAGCAATGTACAATGGAGCTAATTAAGAGCTGTAGGATACATTGAAATCAATTATACTGGTGTCTGCCGGAATTAACTAATATACGTGATAGTTACGTGAACCTCTGATAAAATAGAATTTAAGTGACATGATTTACAGGCAAAAGTGATATGGGGTAAACGAAAATATATGTCATTCAAATGTAGTGTCCTCTTGTTTGATATAGACAGAAAGGTATAAATATGGAATGCAAAACAATACCAGGATATGCAATAGAATATATATGTATTAATACTATGAAAATTTTTCATTAAACTTGCAAACATGATTGGGCATTTCAGGACATTTTCTTACTTCAGAAAGCATAATCATATTTGAGATTAATAGAGGCAGACAAGAGTATTATGACACTATTGGAGATGATACAGTTGACAAAAATCAAACAAATTTCAACGGAGAGGCTGGCAGATCCAATGGTTATTGGTGTGAATGTACGCATGTATGACACCATTATAGAGAACCGACTGACCAAACAAATACTTAAAACATGACTATTCCCGTGAATCAGTACCAGCATGACATTGGATGTCAAAATTTCCATTTACAAGTCACAGCCACGGCGGAGAAGATTACAAATAAATGTCTCCTGTTGGCCGAGTACTGCAACAACCCACAATCTATTTCATTGACTGGAGATAAAACTGTGACTTTGCCACCGATGGTCGGTGAAATGTCGTGACTGATGTCGGTACTTAGAACTGAAGAGCTACTGATGCTCTCCCTGGCCACCAGATGTCGACATTTGAGGAGGAGAATGGACATACTATGACATTGGCTTACCGTCTCGGTGAAGAAATTAAAATCCCTGCCTTTAAACAATACATACACGCTGCAACAAGACACAGCTGTGGATATTGTTGTGACAAGTATTACCATGTTAAAATTGGCGTCATGTTTTATGTTCTTTGAAGTATCCGTTAGTTTTGTTCATAACTGAAGGCTATATTTGCTAATACTTCATATTTCATTTCCGTGAAGGAGCTCCACTTCTAGCGTGGAAACAGAGCACTTCAACTTCTACTGTTACATCATACTATGACAGCGCTGAGCCAGAACAAAGGCGATGGGTTCTACAGAGCTGACACAATGTTCTGACAATGTTCTGACTCCGGTGAAGATCAAAGCCATCATCCATACTTTATCCAATGGCAGAATATCAATGTTGTCATCCATCTGACATCACATTGGTTGAAGCATTGGTTGAAGCACAGGGATCACATGACAAATACTGCATTGTCAATGGTTTACAAACTTTTCTGTTCTGTTCAATGCTTGACAATGCAATAGAAATGATTGGAACCAAAAATTGGTTTATGAAAATGTATTAATTTCTAGAAATGAAATAAAGGCTTTTACTGATCTGAGGTACAGGCATCTTGCCAAGGCCACGTGATCTAAAATGTCTGGCATTACAGGAAGGGTAGACATGGAGTCAAGGGTAGAGGGTAGACCTGGAGTCAAGGGTAGATATAGAGACAAGGGTAGACATGGAGTCAAGGGTAGACATAGAGACAAGGGTAGACATAGAGACAAGGGTAGACATAGAGTCAAGGGTAGTTCTGCTCTTCCCTGGGGGAAATGAGGTTCAGGAGACTTTTACTTTTTTTAAAATTGGCTTTCAATATTCTTTCACTTATATCATGACTTGTCAGTTTAGGGCAGGAGGAAACCCGCAACATCCGTAGCGCTGA
>JAUTBT010084936.1:0-11966 GCA_032361225.1 Lepetodrilus schrolli | reverse complement strand
TATATATATATATATATATATATATATATTATAGAAATCGTATTTAATCAATTAAGCGAATAGCACAGAAAATATAGCTTATACTTAATATAATTGTCCTTTTCAATATACATTAAAGAGAATATAGCATCATAATAACTATTCAAGTTAATAAGTTTTTACTTCCTGTATCTTTTATGT
Source organism: Lepetodrilus schrolli (assembly GCA_032361225.1). NCBI lineage: Eukaryota > Metazoa > Mollusca > Gastropoda > Lepetellida > Lepetodrilidae > Lepetodrilus > Lepetodrilus schrolli. The sequence continues at coordinate 11,786 of JAUTBT010084936.1, read as the reverse complement.
ATAACATTTGCAATTTTTATTGTCATTATTATGAAGCCTTTGAATGGTATATGGTTGAAATGTATGGTGATAATATTCTCGTCAGACATGACTCCAGGCAATTGCAAGTGTTATTCATTATAGGCCTATGATAGAATAATCAGCATGCTCTTCCTTATGGTGATTTGACGTGTGTATTATGTGCGAGCGTGCGATCTACATACCCTAATTATAAAAGAAACATAAATATAAACGATTATTAATTTCCATGTAAACGCAATGACCCGAAATTAAATACCAATGTAAATGCAAGTTAGCAACAAAACATGCACGGACGAGGTTTTGTTAATCCTCCTTAATCGAACAAATTTAATACGCAATTAAGGATATACGTTGGTTATACTGAATTGGGAACGACCACTCTCAAAGAAATGTGGCTATTTTAGAGACATACACACATGCACACGCACGCACGTACACACACACGCACGTACACACACGCACGCACGCACACACGCACAGAGAGTATTAAAACTTTAGAGTGAACTACTACAGAGTAATTCATTTCACAAACTGATTTTGCCTACATCTCGTAAAACTTACGGAGTTAGAATCTTGAAGTATAATCGAGTACAACAAATATTCCGGAGAGACAATCTCATCGTGAAACGAGGCTGTTTTAACATGCGACCGGGATCTCAACGCAATAACCCGTCATGCACTGTTATGATTTCCGGCCCATATTTCGGAGATAAAATATTTTATTATTGCCCACCCAAGTACAGAACACTACGCTCTTTAGCAAATTCTGCTTCACTTGAGGCTAGGTTTTTAACGGCGTTGTGGAGTAGTTCTGTGAGATGTATACAAGCCGTCTTTCTTTTCTGTAGACTCACGTGCATAATAAAACCAGGTCTGTAACAATTTGGTTCTATACTCTACCTTAGTATATTTACAACAGCTTTGATTGTGTGTATACTAACTTATAGTGGCCATCGTTTTCATTTTGTTCCTGGTCATGGACTAAAATAGTGTTTGAAGCTCCTACGTTAACTGGAGTTGCCTCCCTTATGCTATAGTGCGATTTTGACCTGAGCCTGGATGTACCGTCTATAATACGTCAACAGGTCAGAGCGGAGTCGCGCGTGCTACTTAATTGGTACGCAAATGATATATTTTTATATTGTAATTTGAATGCACATATAAGTATTAAGTGATATAAGTATGACGTTATTTGTTTGAATGATATAAGCCAAAAGGTCAAACGAAAATTGGGAAATTGTAATGAATCCCCGAGTTGATGAATTATCTCCCAAAGCATTGACAAAGCACTGTAGATTCAATGAAAATGCATTCATTATCTAATACGCATGTGAGTTATTTGAAGCATTGGTCTAAGCACTATAACTGGAAGAAATCAGTAAAAAAAATATAATTTATCCATTAACTAAATCTAAAATTAAAATTCAACTTGGCATTTAACAGTACGTTACTTGAGACTCAAATATAACTGAAATAAACCATAACGCCATCTCAACTAATGTTGGTTTTAATTTAGAGAAGCGTGATTTGAAATCGAGATCAATTGAGTTCCAATTCAGACTAAAAGTCCGATATATAATACTCGTTTACACTATCAAATTTAGTTGGACACCGTTTTTTCTAAAAATGTTGACAAAGTATTCGGTCAAACACAAAGTTGAATTTGCCAAATAAATTATTATTGGTGTAGATAAGCCATAACTCCATCTCAACTAAAGTTTCGAGAACTCAGCGCCAGATGCGCGTACAACTGATGAAATCTGATGTAACCAACATACCAAAGAAGCCTTGAGCGGTGACACAGTGACTGGACGCTTGTGGAGTGAGAACCTGAGACACATTGTGCCAGGTGCGAAAACCTTTTAACATCCTATTAATCATACGCAGACTACAGTATGGGTACCGCAACAGATTCTGGCAGATGAAATCTACAAGACAATGATAGTCCATCCAACATAATATAACCTGATCAGGTTTACCCATATCGTATCTTCCTTCGCAAGACTTCAGGAATTTTTAAACTGTTTCTTTATTAACAATACACAAAATTTCTATTTTCCTAATGAAAATATGGACATTAACGAGAATTCGATTAATAGATGTCACAAATATGAGGCATTTTAAAGTCGCACGAGGCTGATATGAGGCCTTTAAATGTAAGAGCATATTCGTGTAATGTCTAGCTGGAATATGGCTGCGTTTTGGTGATAATAGTCGATCGATGTTTGTGAATTCCATTGAAAGAAAGTTCGGTAGTATGCCAATCACTTTTTACCAACAGCTCGTAGAATTTCAGCACCTTCATTCAATTAAAATAACTGGATCACTCTACGAGACAGATGTTGTGTGCCAATACACATTGTATATAGTAATCAACATTGTATACATGTAATAACTGAATAGACATTTGATTTTAATATCTGAACAATATCTGAAGATAATGAAATAAATAGGTATCGACCTTTGGAAGGTTTGATCAATAATCATAACTTGCTCTCGCAATTACATGTTGTTTTTCTACTTGATGGCGAGGTTGATTTTCTATATGCTGGCGGCAAATTAAAGGTATGGTCCTTCGTTAACCGTTAACCTAACATTGTTCATGGTATACCTTAACAAACAAATACCAGTCAAAATGCAAGTACCCTTTCGAACATAAAGTTGACTTCCACAGCAACATTTATTGCTGAAGAATAACAGTCAGCTCACAAGTTCAACATATATTCGTGTTTTATAGTGATATTTCTACATTTCACATACTGAACGTCAACTAACCGAGCAGTTTAACTCGCATGTATGGACATCAAAGTGGTAAATTTATGTTCCATAACTACGTCACATGCTCGGCTAAACCTGTAACACTGATGACTGCTGTTAGATTATGTTCGTGTTCTTTTTGTGTCCAAGCAATGCTGAAAGAATATATGTGGATGATGGCATTAACCATGTAGCTCTCTCTCTCTCTCTCTTCTCTCTCTCCTCTCTCTCTCTCCTCTATATCCATCTCTCTCTCTCTCTCTCGCGTTCTCTTTCTATCCCATAGGGATATTGATGACGTATTTCGTATGGAAGAGACATCATCTGGAGACATCTGAGGCAAGTTTCCATAGAAGTTTGTTGCAAGTCGACCGCTACTCGAAGACAGTTCAGAGAAACACTACAATAAATATGTAATATGACACGTAACAAGGGTATGAGCGACGTCTTCCTGAAGATTCACAACATACACAGATAGCTACCAAAGACACTAGTAGAGATGCTATATAGGAATATGAATAGAGATTCTATAGAATATGTATCGTAATTTCGTATTTTAGATTGCAATAAATGTGGATAAATGCCATATTGTAATTACCACGATAGGGGATAGGCACATTTCAATTTGTTTATTTATAGATTGGGAATACTAAAAATACCAAGACATGATGAATGATTATGAACATGTAAACTATCAATTTTAGAATAATAATGGGATGAATGCTGCTAGATATTGTTAATGTATTGTTGTTTTATAGAAGTGATGAGAGCCGGCCAGGTTGTATGTTCCATAAATAAGGCAATTATACAGAATAATCTTGAATGAAGTGATGTGGGCAATTTTAATTGTCCTACCACATGCTAAACGAGCGTGGCAAATCATTTAAATTGTTATTCCAATCATAGAAACAATGTTACCTTAGAGAAGAGTGTGAATGACCTTGAAAACAGATGAATTTAAAAACATATCTTTGTCTTCTTATTTTGACCTAGCTTACTTCGGGTTACAACTGGCTCAGAGATTTTGGATTAACGGCTAGATAGGATACCATTATCCCGGTGCTCGATGGAAAGAAACTTCATGGTATGAACATGGTTAATAAACAGACTGTGTGTGTCCGTGCATGCGTGCATAATGTGTATTTGTGTATGTACGTGTGTAGAGAAACATGGGGGCGTTGGTAGTTTTCTTTTAATTAGTAATGCCCATCTCAGCTCTGACCTTTGCTGTTGATGACTACCACTGCAAACATCACCTCTTCTACAACAATTGTTGGTTTTCTTCCTAAAATTGCTCTTGCTAGTCATATTTATGAATGCTATTCAACTCGTCATCAGCATACATGAGTAAAGGAAGGAGATGCCACCTCTGAGCTGATCAAGCTAACGTCACTACTAAATTTAGTAGAAGTACCCGTCGCTATCGTCTAGGAAGAGCTTAATATCACAACTAAAGAGGTATATATCGAGGGTAATTTTCTCAACCTACCGGGTAGAACGAGTTACTATAACCACCAACTCGAGCATACCATTTTCCAGGAGTTCGCTATCATTCTTCCACCCAAGGAACGATATGATCGCAGATCTCTAATAGATGACTGCGCTCTAAAAAGGCCGAGTATATAGTCAGTTTTGTCACGTTATCACACGTAAAACCATAAATTACAACAAGTGATGTGGGAGTGACGCCCCCTATCCACGCTCGTGATGTATGACTAGGATTCCTCTTTATATGGCGAGTAGGGTGACCTTGATTGACCTATTATGGGATATTTGATATTGGTGTTGCCCATTAGAAGACTTGATAACGGCCACACACATCGCAATTTAGGCCCTCAATCCTCCATATATATATATATATATACATTCACTGGTAATTAGTAATTAAATGGAAGGAATTATTCAACTATCAGAACCAGTGAACACTGACGTGTGTCCAATGTATACATGCTCTGATTGATGATTTTACATTGTTTGTTATTATATTAAGCCATCATCGATGTAAATCTGGCATCGGTTGGTCTGGGGATGTAAGTGCTATGCTGTTTCATCTTGTTAGGTGTCCTCAATGGAGACGCCTGCAGTGTAGAGATATGTGTCGTAGATGATAACCACCCCATGTAATACAGTCACACTGTTTGACATGTGTATTTCTTACGAAGAGTAGATTTCCTTCAGGTAATGCTGTATTATGTTAATATTAACATACTTTTAGCATGTTGTTGCTAAAAGTTTGAGAAATGTCATAATTATTTTTTCCGAACTAATTCCGTCTAGTGAATGTCATAGTGTGTATAACATGTTAACCACTCGCCCTAATACACATATGATTTATTCTTGCAGATCGTGGCTCTGATGGATTCAATCGGGTTTAACAATTCAACACCTTTGTCAATAACCCACATAATTTAATGTCCCATTTGCTATATACCACACACCAGATTACTTTACATTTGATATATACCACACACCAGATTACTGTACATTTGATATATACCACACACCAGATTACTTTACATTTGATATATACCACACACCAGATTACTTTACATTTGATATATACCACACACTAGATTACTTTACATTTGATATATACCACACACCAGATTACTTTACATTAGATGAACCATAACCTGTCCAACTAGGGGCATAGTATAGAGGTGTCTTCGGCGTTGAATATGAAATGGGATTATGTTGAGAAATGAAAGCATGGAATACAGACCATTAAATCAGTGTATGCCCTCTAGGTAATCATGGTGATTTCCCCGATCACCTATGATATATACGTACAATGCATTAGATATACCGGTATGTGAGACATCTATTCATTGTAATATTAAGCATACTACACTTGTGGACATATTTGGGTTTTTACATAATATATTTTTCAATTATTGATTTGTCAATAGAGTACTTGCATTCATGTCTTCGTATGATACCGCCTCGAAACATATTTAACTCGTCAGATGTTAAACTGTACAATACATAACTATAGGTATAGGACATAGTTGAACATATATATTTACGCACAACATAATGTAATTATTTCGATATGGCACGTATTAAAATTGCAAGAGAATTTACTATATTCACATTCCACAAATAGTATTACACGTTAATAGCAGTTGCATTCTGTACTGCAAGCACATGTATTTTGCTATCTGGTGTACTTGGTATTGGTTCCAGACATAAAGCGACAGGTAAACTTACCTGGATCGTTGAAGTATCAATCCACCCGCCAGTTCTGAAGTACACCTGTCCAGCTACGAAGTACACCTGTCCAGCCACGAAGTACACCTGTCCAGCCACGAAGAGGTTAAGAGAGGCCATCTTGCCGGGACGCCAACGTGCGGTCATCCGACACAGGTCACACAACTAGCAAAAACGCTTATTACAATTGATTTCGTAAATTCCTTGATTAAAGCGATTCCACTCCCCATGTGTAAATAGCTGATGGTAGTAAGCAGCTTTGAATATTCCGTTCCAGATTGGATTTCACAGTAGGATTGAGAAGGGATATGTTTGGTGGATTGGTGTGAATAGGACAATGATCAGGTGTGAAGTTTTCATCATTTCTGTTGTGTTTGTACCCGTGAAAAACTGCGACCCTCATCACGACTGTTCAATCCACATGTATGTCCTTTGACTGTACGATCGTGAATGTTTTGCTGGAACCATACACACCCATACACACCCATACGGTTTCAGTCATAAGATTTAGGGGAATGGTCATGATTTGCTGATGGTCCACAATATAATTGAAGATGTCGAGTCGATGTAAAGAGAGATACATACAAATAACGACTTCACTAAAACCAGCTCTCAACATACTTGGGTGTTTATGTGAATTTTGCATGGTATAAAAGTCAGTAAAGACCCCTATATACACCACTGATAGCAATAAAGATTCCAGCCGATAAATACAGACATAAAATGCTCCATCGTCCGCTCATTTAGTCAATTTAAAAACAGTTGGACATTATTAATATTGCAAGGCCGTGTACGTTTTTCGTTATGCATGCTTAGTTTATTTGTACGGAGGTGCGTTGACGACTTGCTCTCGTTCGCGATCAGCTTATTTACAGTCTCAACTACTCTGTCATGTTAAATCATAGCCACACTAGACTTCCTGCATAGCTATGTTGCTCATAAAAATACCAGTAAACTAACATTTAGCAGATTTATTTGGGGTGGTCTCCGCATGCCAGCTCTTAACATACAAACTAATTAGAATCAGAGATTTTACACGGGGTAAAGCTTTAGTCTACACGATGTGCGCTCTGTTTTATAAATTTAATAATTACTATACCGGTAATCTATTTTACTTTTTAAATCCTGGTATAGACAGACAGTGATCTGTGCATATGCATAATAAGTTAGAATGTTGTCATCAGATTTTATGTTGCTCACGAACATCCAGTCAATGAGGAGTTTTAATAGACCGTTATTGTCTCCACCATATAAGTAGTACATATGTAGTACATACCGATATGGTCAGTCATTTCATGAAATGACTAAACTTATTAAGTTAGCTGTGTATTCTACACAATCTGACTGCTTCATATCAGTCAAGTAGTGTAATCGTAATGTTCAGGTCACTTTTACTTAATTAGTTATATCTTATTTGTTGTATGTACTGGCCTTTTGGTCAGAGTAATCTTATTGCTTGTTATTTAAATCTATCAGAGCAGTCCATGTGAATCTGTGCATACAGTGTCTTCTAAATATACTCATTTGTCTAAATAGATTGTTGGTAACGTTTGAGTTAAATAATGTTATCTTAACTGGTATACTGGCCTTTTGGTCATTGAGTTTAATCTTATTGTTAGTTATTTAATCTAATCCAATTGGGCTATCACAACAGTCCACGTGATCAAGTGCATTCAGTGGCTTATAAATCACCCAGTTGTCAAAGCATATGCTTTTAATCACAAATATCAGAATATAACAGGAGATTATGCAAGTCATACACATCATAATTTGCTAAGCCCATTAGTACGGCTCATAGCTAGTCTGTCACACCCTGTTCTCATCAAAATATTCCTATTCAAAATTTCCCTCAGAGGGTAAAGAATTTCAGGGGATCCTTTCATATAAATATAATACCAATCAATATAAGTTACATATTATTGATTTACTTTAACCCTCTGAGGTTATGGATAGTCTAGGCTCATAGCATACAGGATCAGTTAAAGGAAGAGCTTTACAAGATATATGAGAAATGCCCCAAGTGCCTCATACCTAACGACGAGTAGGATGTGTGCCAATAAATCCCAAGAATGACCTACTGGAATCAAATTTGTACAGTTTGCCAAAAACTCAGCTCATCATTCTGGCATCCAGCGCAGTCCCTACGCAAGAGTTGGACTGAATTCGACTTCTCTCTCTCACGAGATCATCCAGCGCCTTCACACTGAAAAATATCTCCTGTCAATCCTGAACCATCCTGGGCCAGTCGAACTCCATACCAGCAGCCGATCCTGTACCAGCAATCGACTCTGTACCGGCACCCAACCTTGTATCAGAAATCGAGCATGTACCGACACCCGAACATGCACCAGTAACCGATCCCGTACAATCAGCCGAACCTGAGATCCTGGAACTAGACCTGAGACAGGATCGAATCAACTTCAATAGGTCTGGTGCCAGAGCTGTACAGGTCTCACAGGAAGAGCGCATGGTCAAGAGGAGTCGCATATAGTACACGGCAGGTCAACCCGGCGACACCATCACTGTTCCCATACCTGCGGTAGATCGTGGCAGAGGCGACCCAAGAAACATACTGGGTGTTATTGTGGGTAGGAATGACTTTGATCAGTACACTATTGCGGAACAAAGAAGTGACATTATAATTATGTTGTAGCCTTTCACTGCATACAGGCATCTAATCATGCAAATGTCCACTCATAAACATTTATGTTCGTGGTACAATCGGCATGTATTGATCACAAGCCAATAGACAAACATCGGGGGAAATCAAATGTGGTTCGTGAATATTCCCCCAGATTACTAATAAACAGGTTATGTACCATATGCTGTTTTCAGGCTTACTGGTCTAATATAGCTTTCTGTGATTTTCCCACGGTGATGTTACTCTCTCAAAATACACTTTCATATATCGTTTACACGTTCCATTGTTTCAATCGTTGCCTGCGAGTATCAATCTTCTTTTTTTTTTACATAGAATGTAATGTCCGAATAATAGTATGTTAATTGTTTTATATAGAAGTTAATGTCCGAACTGTAGTATGTTCATTGAGCCCAATAATTAAATAAAATACAAATGTTATCTTATCTTTTTGCCTCAACGATTTATATGTTCTTGATGAAAAAGTTCAAGTAAAGGTGTCATTGCCCTATTGAGAACCATATACCAACATTGCCTGAGGATAACATATATTTTCCAAAATATCATAAAGATCACGAAGACCGTAGTGTTTTGTTTTTAAATGCAAGTGTGTAGTAATGGATGATGATGTGTCATGACGATATTGAAGTTCGAAATGCTACATATCCAGAATAGCTATTAATCTTTCCGATGTTCAGTGTTAGTTTAATTACAACAGCCACATATTACTCATATATACCTTTCGTGTACAAATTTTCATATCACAGATAAGAACATTTGCTCGGCCTCTTTGGCAAATATTTTGCAAATGTTTACGAGGTAGTAAAAGTTCTGTCCATATTGGAACCAAGTTCATATTAATATAGTGAGAACCGCGAATCCATTATGTACCCTCGACGAGTGTTTGAGCAAGCTAAGGGTTAATACCAGCAGTTAACCATGCTGTTTACAATGCCGCCAAGTTTTGGAATTGTAGCAAGTCATAACTGCATGCGTTTTGTTTATCACAGAAGACTGCTTCCAAGACCATTTTCATTTCGTTTGAAATGAAAAAGAAGGATACGTATTACAAAAGACTCAAAGAACGATCAAGACGGCTAAGCAAAGACGGGCATGTTCATGGATCGAAAGTGGCATCAAAAAGAGCGTTATGGACGGTCGTAAAATGTTCGAGGGGCTATGAACATCCGTGCTAAACTTTACTTCAAAGTTTCCGAATGAAATAAAGTGGCAAACAGTCCTTCATATGAATTATTGTTGCTCGTAAATAGTATCGCTTTAAGAAGCAAGACATGAGCAAATCACTGTGTAGATCTTATAAAAATCAGCTAGTCGCCATTTTGTTTCCCTTTCGATCTGTTGGATGAGATGATAACATCGCATTGCTCCGAATTTCTTCCATTCCATGCGTTGGAATATTTCCCATGATACTAATAGAATTGCAACATTTTATCCAAAATATTACTGGTTTAATTTGTTGTTCTCAAAGAAATTGACTTGATGTTTTATTTGGAATTAAGGATCAAGAGGTGGGAAAGTTTTCCATCAGTCTGAAGTACACCGGTGAGGACCTCTTATAGTGTGTTAATACCCTTAAAATGTTATCCAGTCAGTTTCTTGAATTATGAATTCTCTATAGAACAGAGCAGTTTATAACTGATTCAGCGATACGTGTTATATGGTGTAGATAACATTCAGAGTACAAATACTGTACTAATTTCGAAAATTGGAAATCTTCAAAATGTCACAGCTAAATCATATTTTAAGCTAAATTCTTTAACGACGAATCAGTAAATGTCTGTGATATATTCCAAGCATCATGCAAACAATCTGAAAATAAATGCACTTAGTCAATTTATATTAAACATTTTAACAATCACTAATAGTGTGATGTGAATTTCTTTTGTAGGCAAATGAATACCATAGCTATACACATATATAGCCACTTAATGGTCGACACATCGTAGTACTTCTAGAATGAGTTTCACAAATTGGAACAGTTTAACTACAAAATGGACAACATCTACTCAAAAATCATTTCAAATTGATTCCCAGCCTTTTTTATTTTATCGAATTAGAGGGTTGCATTACTTGTGATTGTTTATATCCCTGGAAAGTGAGAATAGAGTTCACTTAAATTATATATTTTATATTTATAGAGATGTGAAATGTTATTTGATGTATTTTAAATATCTGAATGTACTGGTTCCCCATACATTATTACACATAATGACAGGAATGGTATTCTATGTTAATATCAATATGATCGTTTACAATTGTACACAACATATCATATTGGCACTAACGTTCCTTATAATTACTTCTGTTTGTGCTATTCTATTGAAATATTTTATTGTCGTTTAATTTGCAATGCTACCACGTGTGTCGTTTTCTGGTTAGGTGAAACGTGAACATTGTACACATTTATTCCAATCAATTTCGCTTTGTTTTTATCTACTACTAATTGATATCATTATCATCTTGAAGCTTGGTGGACAGCAGGGAAATGTAGCTGAAACGGTCAATGATTATCAGATTAATCCAATGTGACAAAAAACCAGCTAGCAAAATATTAATTGAGTTTGATTAAAATAGTTATTAAAATAGTTATTAAAATAGTTATTAAAATAGTTATTAAATAGTTTTTTTAATAGTTATTAAAATAGTTATTAAAATAGTATATGTAATGAAAATGAAAAGAATACATTATATTCTTAGCAAATACCTGTCGATATTAAATTATTACCTAGACTGTGTGTCTATGCGATGGAACTTCTGACGAGGTAATTACATACAATTCATTGTATAGATAAAATAGCTCAAATGTTAATGAAATCCTGATAATTTATATATTTGATTTAAATATGGAACTGGTGTTCAGAGAGGTTATAATATGGATTGACTGTGTACGGACAATATTAATTACACTAGGCTTTGATTATTCTATAGTGTACATACCGTTAGCAAAATGTACCCAACCAAGAGTGGCTTACATAGTCCAGTTCCATATACATGAAATGGATTATCTATGCTTTCTGAACCATAATATTCCACTGTTAATCCATTATTTTACTTTATGTTGTAGAGAGAGAAAAACACAGTAAATTAATAGTACTAGAAAGAAAGTAATTATAATTTATTTCTTAGTCGATCATCTTTT
>JAUTBT010084935.1:0-11967 GCA_032361225.1 Lepetodrilus schrolli | reverse complement strand
CCGGACTCACCTGGAACTGCGCCCCAACTGTAGGAGGCTGCTTCTTGGAGCCGGTTCTGGTTCCACCAATTGTAATCATGGTTCTGCTGGCAATTGCCTTCAAGGTCTTGATGTCACGGAAGCTCTACAGAAGTCAGAAGGTACAGAGTCAGCACTACCACATTCAGCACTACCACAGTCAGCACTACCACAGTCAGCACTACCACAGTCAGCACTACCACATTCAGCACTACCACAGTCAGCACTACCACATTCAGCACTACCACAGTCAGCACTACCACAGCAGTTGTCACTGGCAGTCAGTAAACACGTAATTGTCCCGAGACGCAATGGAATCTGAGGAATCCCCGACAAAGTATGGAGGTCAGTGACAAAAACATTAACTAAACTTGCACAAAAAGGGAGAAACATTTAATCAGAAACAACATTACATCGTGATTAACTGCAGCTTGTGAATGGTGGGATTTTACGCATTGTCCACAATATTTCAGTGATGTTGTGCAGACATGCTTATAGTAGGAGCAGAAGCCGCAATAACCGAGTGAGACGATATGACCCAAGTAGCCGTGACTGGTGCAGAAAAATCAGGTGTAATAACCATACCAGATGACCGAGATGTGTACAGTATAGATGTTGCATGCTCTTCTTAGCATACACAGCGTTGTGAAGTAACTAGACTACAGTGTAATAGATGCAGAATAACCCACCAATGAGGGTCTTGGTTTGGGCTTGAACGATCGGCTTTTCCTGCAATAACGACACAATACACACAACCGTTAGTACAACGTTCTGAGAATAACTAGTGATGAGAATTGCTTAGAATTTTACAAAAAGCTCACATAAAAAACAACAGAAGCAAAATTTAAAGATCAGAATTAAAAATCAATAAGAACAATAAGTAGAAAGTCGTTTTACTGGAAAATACTAGTGCAACAAGAGGGAGGGTAAAAGATTAACTGTAACCTCTTTCAAATATGTACATTTTCTAACAATTCTCATTAGATCAAGGCCTGCACTGGGGCATTACCAGGGAACATGTTGGATACAGCAAAATTTACCATTTACACTACGTATGTGCACCTGACTGATTAACAAGATGGCCGTGTAATACGTGACCAGTAGGATCGAAGGATTAATTGTTAGCTGTAATCATATTAATTGTTAGGTGTAATCATATTAATTCAACATACAAAATGAGTTTTCTGGCTCTACGTATTGCACGTGTTTCCTCAGCAGACATATGCCACTCCAGAATTTTATCTTCGTGCATAAAGCCGTCATGCTGTTTGTAAAACACACTATCGTCGTCACTAAAAGCTTCATCAGTCTTCATACATGCAAGCGAGCGGTTGCCATGCTGACTAGATTTGGCATCTCCAGGTTGCTGACTAGATAAACAACAACATAGAATGAAAGAAAATAACAATAAACTCAGCAAACAGTAAATTTTACAAGCAAAACAAAACAACAGATGACAACTGGTAGACAGATTCCGTAATAACGCAAATGTCAGTGGGAAGAGGTTCGTCTGTACTAAAACGTTGTCCAGAAATGTTAAAATTTAATTTCAGAATAGATATTCATCTCTTCTCAAGCTCAAACTATCCACATCAACCAGTTGTCAGAGACACAAAATAATTAACATTGTAGGAAAATTTAATACATGTAACAAACACACATAAAAACACAAGTCTGGATTGCAAGCATGAATTCTGAAAGAAATGATAAAATGAAGTCCAAGACAAATCTGGCGAGTAAAGAAGTGGCAGATAGTAAACTGGTTTAGGACAAAAGCCTGTGGCTCTGTACAGACGGTGATGGGGATTAGGGCAAGTGATGGGGATTAGGGCAAGTGATGGGGATTAGGGCAAGTGATGGGGATTAGGGGAAGATACCGACTGGGCTCCTCGGAAGTTGGCAAGTTTAGGACAAGACACTGACTTCCTGGGTAGGTGGCATGTACGGTTTACGACAAGAACATATTGCCTCTGACTGGAGGAAGACAAATGAAGCATAAAAACAAACATTGTGTCAGTTCCATGAGTGTCACATATCTCATAATGTATTCTGTTCTTGACTGTGTTGTCATCAGATCGATTTATTATGATTTTGATGGTAAATTCGTCCATGATGATGTTAAGACTATTGCTTGCCATATCTGGGGTAGATTGTCAGACTCCAATGAGAGCAGATATCCAGGTCACTACTGTGGTACAAGGCCATGGAGTGCTTCAGCTAACTAAACAATTACATGGTTCACAACTAATATTCCGAATCATGCTGGAAGTTGAATGTCCTAATGATTGGGACTTTATTAGCATTCCACTCCAAAATCTTCATTCAGATCAAACAAGGAAAGTGTTAGCTTGCAAATAAAACAGTCATCAAGATATCACTGAGAAATGTCAAGTAATTTTAGACATATTTCAAGTATTTTTAGACTAACATTTACATTGTGCATGCTTTAAATATAATCAAATATCTTGGATAACTTCTTAAAAATTACCACAAATTGAGCACCTTAAGATATAATATGTTTGACCATTCTAAGGAAACAGCAATTCAGGAATAGACTGTTTGGTACTTAATAAACACACCACTTGTACTTTAATTTGTTCAAAGTAAGACTGCACATTATTGGAAATTTCCTAATAATGTAATTATCACTATTATCGGTTGAAATGTCCTAAAATTCTTTATGTTATGGATATCATCAGATGAAATGGTAAATGAATAATAGTTTCTAAAAACAGTACAGTTATCATCAGTTGGAAGTATAATCAAGTTTGATAGATGAATCAAAGTTGATAAAAAATTATGTTAGTAGGACTGTACTTTGACATGTTCAAATCCATGTCATAATGTCTCATGCTATCAACTCAGACTGGGCAAACTCCTGTCTGGACGTGCTAAAAACCGAGACTGACAAACCAGTCTCACCCAAGTGTTCTCACCCCATGCCAACGACTAGAACTTACTGTATTCTATGTAGCACTCGCATCGTGTGAGCCACGTGGTAAAATCTTAAACAAACAGTTCTGGTCATATACCTTCCTTGACGTAATTAACCTTCGCCCCGCTAGTGACAACCAGAGATGTCATACAGATTCCTGGCTGTGATTAGTCTAGCGTGGAGGGGGTTAACAGAGCGAGAGATTTGTTGTTTTACATCACAGCAGGAATCTTTCACCCAAATCGAGACAACGAGAAGATTAAGATGCGTTACACGCCATGAACATTTAACCACAGTATGCTGCAGTAGCTAGCTAGTCATCCAACCTACGTAGTCTACACTGAGAATATGCAAATGTGCCTTTCAATCTATGAACTGATTATCATGTGCTGCAGTGGCTAGATTCAATGACATTCAACCTAGTCTACACTGAGTATACATACAAGACAGGTCTAAAACATAAAATGATAAATGATGGAAGTAAAACAGCTCAGTGAACATATCCCATACAGCGCTATCTGACCATCCAATGATGTGAGGTGATAACATATCTGTGAGGTGATGACCAATGTCAGTATAGCAAGGGGAGGCAACTAGTCTACACATTCAATGGTGTCTTCGTACCCCTCTTCCCCCTTTTTCTTAATAATGGATCCTTCCATCAGCTCATTCCGGGAGAGTCCACATAATCTATGAGATGAGAGCATCAAACACACATTTAACAGATGTCTACAGGATGCTAGATGTTCCATGCAGAATTACAGACTGAGCTACAGGAACAGTGTCAGGTAAATAGGATCACAGTTACTTCATGGTCATATAGATATATGGACAAACAGCAAATAGGTTTTTTTTCCATTTTTCGTTTTCGTGTCTGCAGTGGGTCAGATGAAGACAGTAATGTAATAGGTAAATGTAATAAGTAAATGTAAGTTAACAAACTCGTCAAGAATAGCAATGACATAAAGGAACATGGAGATGAAGGAGCACGACACGTGGTGTTCACTGTATACGACATACCTAAGGATGCTTTCCCCTACAGACGTGTCCAGCTGGGAGTCAGACAGCCGTTTCTTTAGGCGCTTCTTCTCCGCACCTGTACACAGACAAAATACCATCTCAGAGTATACAAAATAGACCAAATACCATCAAAGAGTATACAAAATAGACCAAATACCATCAAAGAGTATACAAAATAGAACAAATACCATCTCAGAGTATATAGCATAGATCAAATACCATCTCAGAGTATACTGTATAGATCAAATACCATCTCAGAGTATATAGTATAGACCAAATACCATCTCAGAGTATATAATAGAGACAAAATACCACTCAAAGTATATAACATAGATAGTCTTTACTAAGCATCAACATTGTTATAAGATACACAAATTATTATAAAAAGTAAATAGACAAATCAAATAATCATAGAACATGTACAAGGATGAATGCAGGTGGATAAGATAACAAAATAGTTTCAAGGGGAGACAACTCACCTCCATTTTTCCGGTAGCGTTCTCCTGCCCTGAAGAACGCAAAGTAACACCTGAAGAAAGCCCGAACTATAGACCACCGCAGCACAGCAACTGGGTCAATACCTGGTAACAACCAACACAGAACATGACTTCATTTCACAGTGTCAGAACATGACTTCATATCACAGTGTCATAACATGACTTCATATCACAATGTCAGAACATGACTTCATATCACAGTGTCATAACATGACTTCATATCACAGGAGAACACTTGACCTATTTAATGAACATGGGTGTTAACTTTTGCTTTCTAACCTTGTCCAAGAACCTGAACAATGACAGTTGTTAGCTCTGTGTATCCCCTGATGTTCCAGGTATAGGATCTTAGAACATTCTCGTAATACCAGTGATAAAAACATCAATAGTGAGTGCAGCCATAGTGTAGGCTGGTTCATATATAGAGTATCAATGGCTGAGCACTAATTCCAGTTGCTTTTTACCATAGAAATATGTATTCCAATTGCCACAGTGGTTGTTGTAGCCTTACCTACAAGCTCCCTGACAAATGACTGGCTGCTTTTCTTCAAGACACCCACAATATCTGTCCGTATAAGGTCTGCGTTCTTTTCACGGAAATCCTAGAATGATAAAGCAAATCATACAAGATAATGTTCATTTTCAAACATGCTATCTTAAACAATAAAAGTCACAGATGTAGGATAAAAATATATCATATTCTGTATATAATTCAACCAAGAGAACTGAAAATCTTTCACCCGTATGTGACAGAAGGTGTAAAAATGGCGCGAAGATAAATGACTTTGACACTAGTAACACACCAGTAACAAACCAGTAAAACACCAATAATACAAACTGCTGCGTACGTCTATTGCATATTTGACTCTGCCGGCGTAGTGCACGATGACAAACGCTCCTTCCTTCAGTTGGGGGACTTTATAGTACGGGTTGTTCGTGTGTTGGTGTGTGAACTTTGACAGCAGCGTATCATTTGTAGCTCCAGGGAAACTTAAACAAACAGGAGAGATCACATAGTCACATAGTCTGGACAGCTGGTGTATTTTACAACAAATGTTTTATTAAACTCCATACAAATATAGAAGTTGAGTTGGGTCACGATTCACCGATTCATTTTTTTAAATGTGACTCACTTGTAACATGAAAACTTTAAATGGAGTGAGTGAGTGAGTGAATTATTGTTTTACGTCACAGCGGGAATCTTTCACCCATACATGACGATGAATTAATTAATTATACAATATGAATGGGCTAAAATTGAATGCAGCATAAAACGTGCCAAAAAAGTTTGATTAAAAGTGAATATATGATGGAATAATGAAATTGAATAGGATTAAATATTGTGAATATAATAGAATGAAGAATACAGTCGTGAAAGATTAAAACTTATGATATAATAAACCAATTTCTTTTTAAAACGATAAGATGATATGCCCAGGAACCTGGGTGAAGAGGTGTCTGACTTTAAATGGAACAAGCATTATTAATGAATGAGATGTGTTTGTGAGTACTACTGAGTGAGGCCTACTTTAGTTCCTCGTCCATCAGACAGAACAGTCCCTTGGGTCGTTTACTGAACAGCTCAAGGCACGCGGTGTTGTCGATGAACTCGATGTTCTTCCACTGGATGCCCTCTCGCTGATACTCCTCCTGCCAGACGGAACGGAGAAATCACTGCCCATCCTATTGCCATCTGTACTGCCCATCCTACTGCCATCTGCACTGCCCATCCTATTGCCATCTGTACTGCCCATCTGATTATCCATCCTACTACCATCTGCACTGCCCACCCAATTGCCATTTGTACTGCCCATCCCATTTCCATCTGTACTGCCCATCCTATTATCTATGATACTGCCAATTGTACTGCCCATCCTACTGCTATATGTACTGCCCATCCTACTGCCATCTGTAATGACTACCCAACTATCCACCCATGCCCATTGATCTGTCCATCGATCTGTCCATCAATCTGCCCATACCCATCCAACTCATCATCCTACTAACCACCTAGAAGTCCATCTGCCCACCCTACGTAACTGCCAGAAAAGAACAGGGTATCCGTTCACAAAGCTCTCTTATCTGCTAAAAGACCACTGTGCTCTCTAGCCATCGGCAAAGACAACGTTATGGTCTCTTAGTTGACAAGAGAGCTTTGTGAAAGGTTACCCTGAACTTTATTTCGCTCAGGCTGTTAACTACAGCATGTGAGGTACAAATAGAATGTATAATAAATGGGCGGAGACAATATGCAAATAAATACTATCATCTTCATCAAATAGGAATCAAAGCTGGGGGTAGTTTCTCAAAGCTCTCATATTTACTATGATATAATAACGCTCTCGAAAGTGCCCGACAGTCATACACAAGTGCTTATGATCTCATAGACACAAGACCTTTGAGAAACGATACCCTGGTCAGTAAATGAATGAATTAATTAATTAATGATTTACGTTGCAGTGGGAATATGTCACCCATACACAACGACAATAATGTTACTTAATAAAAATAATTACTAATTAGGGATGCAAGAAAATATAACGGTCAGTGAATAGGTCTAGTTGTCAAAACTGGATAAATGTAGAAGTGACATGAAGTTGCTGTAATAACATGAACTCTCAATCAACTTGAAGTATACAAACATTGTGCTGTTACGATAAATATGATAGTACCTGCTATAAATAAGATAGTACCTGCTATAAAAAAGATAATACCTGCTATAAATATGATAGTACCTGATATAAATAAGATAATACCTGCTATAAATAAGATAGTACATGATATAAATAAGATAATACCTGCTATAAATAAGATAGTACCTGTTATAAATAAGATAATACCTGCTATAAATAAGATAATACCTGCTATAAATAAGATAGTACCTGATATAAATAAGATAATACCTGCTATAAATAAGATAGTACCTGCTATAAATAAGATAATACCTGCTATAAATAAGATAGTACCTGCTATAAATAAGATAGTACCTGCTTAGTACCTGCTATAAATAAGATAGTACCAATAAGATAGTACCTGCTATAAATAAGATAGTAATTGCTATAAATAGGATAGTACCTGCTATAAATAAACTAGTACCTGCTATAAATAAAATAGTACCTGCTCAAACTTGAAGATATGTTGGTTAAAGTAGTACTGCAGATGTTCGTTGGCAAAGTTGATGCAGAACTGTTCAAAGCTGTTCTTGCCAAAGTCTTCGAAGCCAAAGATGTCCAGCACCCCTATAGAGTTGCCCTGGAAATCACCAAGCATGTTGTTAGGCCAGTCTCCAACTGGGGCATATTATCAAGTACACAGTATTCATCTCTTACCTGGTAGCAAATCTAAACAAGATGCTGTCACACCAATATCCACCCTCTACTATGGATACAATAGAATAGATAGACTTGCCTAGGTGACATCAATACTGGCCTATTACTGGTTACTATTCTGGTTGCAGGGGTTACAATGAACATTGGCTCAGGTGAAAATGGTTCTGGAAATGGTAAACATCTGATACAGGAGATCCAGGAAATCCCTTAAGAAAATATTAGGAGATGGTTGAAAATATTCATCTATAAATACCAGGGCCATGGTTCACGACAGAAAACAATACGGCAGAAAGAATATGTCGTTGTTTTTAGATTTGGGAAAGACTAATAAAACAAACAAAAGTTATCAGTGACAATCTGATCGCAAGTTACTTGTACTACTCTAAGACATTGGAGAACACCTAGGATGTGCACAGAATCAACATGGTCTACTCTAAGTCAGAGTGTTCAAGAGATGACTCTTTAAACAAAAGTGTTATAAAACAATGTGCAGTATGGCAAAAATGAACAAAACCTTTCGTCCTGCTAAAACCCATATTGTCATGCTAAAACCCATATTGTCATGTACCTGTGTGTATACATAACAACATGGGAACAAAATATGGAGGACTAAAATAAAAGGCAGAAAATTAAAGACGTGGTTGGACTGGTGGGTTGGAGAGGAACGGAATTATGTTAACACTGAGCATTGCCAACTGCTGGCATAATGAAGGTCAATGTGCATGTCTTACATTCTCACTTACTGAGGATAATACACAGAAATCTTACAAACTTCCTATTGTGCTATGTATTATTAAAAGAGGTCAGGGGTTAGAGATGCTTTCAATTATAACAGCGGAAAGATAAAGTGTTAGTTGTATTACTGAAGAACTGATTCTAATCGGAGATTGCAGGCAAGCTCATCTATCTTTTGGATAAGTAGTGCACCTCATGATCCTGAAGAAAATACTATTTTGTTATGAAACACTAAGAAAGGAATATTTTATTATAAGTTTCAAATATTTAGGAGGCAATAGTAGAATACGGATATCACTTTGTATGTTTAGTATTCATCTATGATTAAACTCTCTGAAAGTATTACGTTCCATTTCCAGCCTCGTTGATATCAATTCAGCTAGATATGATTGAAAATGTTCAACATGGCCACTTTGCCATGCCAATAATTTACAAGTTCTGTAGAGACCAAATTAAATTTCTTTCACAATAAATGATCTAACCAACTCTATTTGTGGGCAGATAGTTAATATGCAATCTGTGGAACCAGTATCAGATCAACTGATCAATGGACAAGAAAATAATCCAGTGAAAATAAACCGACAAGCAATGTATGCTAATAGAGGACTCTGTCTGAAGGCTGACATTAGAAGAATGTAATCAAACTGAGGGAGCATGCAGACATAACACAGGGCAGCGCTGACAGACCAGCTCCTACCAATGCCAGGGGGTCACAGTCCAATTCATCCTGAACAGGATATGGCACAGATATTTCTGTTCTGGAATCAAGGGATTTTACTACCACTTCTTTTGGAGGCTGAAATAAGGGGAGGGAAGGAGTTTTAACTGACACTATTGTACAATATATAACCTAGGCAACTAAACTGGCTGTACTCTTCTCTGATAAGAGGTAGAAAAGTAGGACAGTGATAAATGACCTTAGGATAAATTACTTTCATGTCCTATACTGTATTTTCAAAATATGTTCACATTTATGCCTATAGGTAAAAAAGACTATTGTGTACAGTGGTCATACTGAGGTAGCAAGAACATACAATTATATAGATTAAATTACAGGATGATAGTTAGAGCCAACGTGAATAATAGTACTAAACATTCAACAGATGCCAAATAGTTTGATAATACACCCCTCAACAATTAGGAAAATACTGTTAACATTTTAATTTCCATACAAATGTAAATCTATCCCATGGCCATATTTATATACATTTTAAAATACCACTGATATTACAATTACCACCTCTGTAATACATCTATATTACAATTACCACTTCTGTAATACATCTATATTACAATTACCTTCTCTGTAATACATCTATATTACAATTACCACCTCTGTAATACATCTATATTACAATTACAACCTCTGTACTATATTACAATTACCACCTCTGTAATACATCTATATTACAATTACCACCTCTGTAATACGTCTATATTACAATTACCACCTCTGTAACACATCATGTTTGCAAATCGTCCAGAGCCAAGTCACAGAGAGTGTAACACATGAGATCTCTGTATACCTGGTGTTCGCTGTTGTGCTTCTTTGCCAGGAGAGCCTGGTTCACTTTGAGGACAATCCAGTCAAACAACGACCCATACAGGCACTTGGCCATGGCATCACGTGTTGCAATAGCCTGAAAAACACGGACAAATGTTAATCTATTTCTTAGGTGAGTTAATCAGTTATCAAATTCATGGCAACTTTTATTGGAAGGCAAAATGTCAAATACTTACAAATGTTCCTGGGTTAACTATGAGAGTTGAGGGGTTGGTCCCGGTTGTATCAAAGTACCATTAACTAATGGCGTAATTAGCTGTTATTACTACATTGACTTTTAATAATAACATAATGGTGAATTAGTTAATGGAGGTTTAATGACAGGTTAATGGAGTTTTAATGACAGGTTAATGGAGGTTTAATGACAGGTTAATGGAGTTTTAATGACAGGTTAATGGAGGTTTAATGACGTAATGGAGGTTTAATGACACATTAATGGAGGTTTAATGACACGTTAATGGAGCATTGGCAATCATACAACCGGGTCCTGTTCCACAAAAGGATTGAACTGCTACAAGAATGGTTACTTGCAATGTACTAGTACTTACATCCTCCATACGGTAGTTGATGACCACGGTCTCGTCTCCAGCCACTGTCTTCTTAGTGGTCAGAGCCTCCAGGACTGTCTTCTCTTTGACCTGCAACACAGACAGACATGTACAGACAGATAGACAGACAGACACACACACACACACACAAACTGCCAGCGGCTCTGTAAAATACTACCCATGCCTATGAACATGCATTGTAAAAGGTTTTTAAATTGTCGGTTCATAGAAGCCTTTAGGCTTGAATTGTGGTTTAGAGTCACTTTCAATATCATTTCACTTGTATCACTGGGATGTCAGTTTATATTTATATTATATTACAGCAGGAAGAAGCCTGCAACACATGTAGTGCCAAGTGTTGCAGGAAAACTATGAGCACTGGTTGGTGCTGGTGAACCAAAGATATTCCCATAAGATTATATATATATATGCAACTATCAGCATTGTCAGTGCAGAGACTACAGTACCTTCAGCAGACTGCAGATGATGCCCACAGTGGACTCATTCTTCACCGACACGGACTCATCATGATGCTGGTCACCCTTCTGGAACAGCACAGTCATCATGGATGGCAATAATGGCTCCAGCCTTTATACAAGCTTACTTAATGTGCAACAAAGTCCCCCAATAGATTTTTATAAGTGTATTCATACGCGATATTAAAGTCTTTTTGGACCTCTTTTAGAGCTTCTTCTTGGGACTTAATTTGTTGAATATAAAGTTAAAATATCTCTTCAATTAAATATGTAAACACATTTATTAATATGTGCACATTTACTTGGAACTATATTTTGTCTGCATGCTTTAATCCAGTTCCCAAAACATTTGTATATTATAGTGTTTGTGACTGAAAAATCGATATTACAATTGTTTCTACAGTTATGTGATAAATAGAATCTTACATTCGTGTTCATATCTTACTCACGTGAGATCCTCTATGTCCAAATATTGAAAAGCATAACAGTGAATACTTAGAAATAGGAATGCCCTGTACTGAGTGTACTATTCTGAGTACTGATCAAACTATTCTGAGTAACGATCGTACTATTCTGAGTAATGATCATACTATTCTGAGTACTGATTGTACTATTCTGAATTCTGATCATACTATTCTGAGTACTGATTGTACTATTCTGAATTCTGATCATACTATTCTGTACTATTCTGAGTACTGATTGTACTATTCTGAATTCTGATTGTACTATTCTGAATTCTGATCATACTATTCTGTACTATTCTGAGTACTGATCATACTATTCTGAGTACTGATTGTACTATTCTGAATTCTGATCATACTATTCTGTACTATTCTGAGTACTGA